>ML217823.1:591-18452 GCA_004785975.1 Popillia japonica
TTTTAATTATTCACAGATGATACATTAAATAAAGAATAATGTAGAGATGATAGTAATATTACATATTGCTATTACTTTTTCTTTTGAGTAGAGATATAGTAGATAATCCAAATTTCGGAGAAACCAAAAAAAGCTACCAATTCGCCACTGTCAAATAATGAAATAATTTATCAATATTTATGTCTATTCCAACGTGAAATCAAGATGACGCAACAATTATTACAGCATTGCGAATTAATCATCGCTCTCATTAAGTTTTTATGGAAGATATGACTAATTAAGCCACCTTATTTAAGAAGTGATATCCGTTTCAACTCAGTAAATATTAAACAAAGAATTTATTGAAATCGGGTAGATTTTCTGCGAATTTACTTGGAATTCATTGCTGTAATGTTTATAGCAGAAAATCAGATAATTTTTCTACCATGAAACATTAAATTGAAGAGTTAGTTAGGTTTTCTCAAGTACTTCGATGTCAAATTTAAATAAATCTGATTAAATTATTTTCAATATTATTTAAAATAAGAGAAGAAAAATTTTTGCAATATTTAATCAAGTCTTCTTCCTTATAACCTGACGTAGGTAATGCTATGATTTCGACTCAACAATTTATTCAAACCTAAGAATTTTTCCAAATCCATACCATTTATACGTTGGCGTAAAAAAGAATGCATACGTACTGCAAGAATGTCATAGGTGATTAAAATCATATTATGCTGTTACCTAAAAAATTTTATTACATTATTAGCATAAACAAAGAAAATCGTTTTATAGAATATGCCAATATTTCAAATTATTTCACCTTGACTGACACGTTGTTTTGAAATGAAGAATCATCCTACGAAAATACATAATATCTTAATAGACGAACGTTATTAAAATTCAAAATTTGGTAATTTAATTTCCTAGACCCGATTAAAATTTATTTTGTATTTATTTTTGTGTTTCAAACAATGTTAAAAAGTAAATAAAAAGGTCATAAATTAGGCATAAAATATTCAATGCATCCTCATAATAGTGCGACAGTTCAAATAAGAATTTCTGGTGTATTTGCATAATTTAAGCATGTATATTCCATACATTAATACAGGGTGTGGTAGATGGCTGAAAGCTGAATCCCACGCGTCCACATCAATATTTGTTTGTAAACACCTACAAAAACGTCATTTCAAAGAAGTACGTCACAAAATAGAATTAATTAACCTTCATGCAACCCATCAACATTTGAAGCCGAAATAGACGTGGATTTCTCTGAGTTTACCACTTACCATGTTACCTATTAGAAAGAATTAAATTATATCTGCATTCTTCAGAAAATTTCGTGTATTCTGTAATAGGTGTGCGTTTATTTTTTTGTTTGTATTTAGAACCAAAAATTATAAAAGTTTAAATGATGAGGTGACAGAAAGGTTGTTCTATGAGGGAAGCTGGTGAAAGAAGCTTCTGATTTAGACATACTTAGAGCTGAAGAATAGAGGTGAATGATGCTCATGAAGAAATAGGTACCATTATTCTGGAACTAGATGATGTAGATATATGAACACCATATAATAACGAGTCAGATTTTAAGAAGCTTTCATTTCCTGATAGGATTGGATCTCAGCTAAGTTTTAATAATGTCCTTTCACAATCGATCCTCAACAAAACATAATTAAGTAAGGGTAGTGATAATTAAAAATAATTTGTGGCATACTGCTTGTAAATAAAATACAAAAATACGCTTTTCACCATCTATCTTGGAAACTAAATGTGATAGATTAGCATTATTACTTCTAAAGCTGGAATTGCAATTCATTTTTTCTATTAACGAGGATTAGACATTTTTTTAAACTACACTTTTTTAAAACGGCAACGATTTTTACACAGCCATTGTAAAATTTAGAAGCCTCCATTTTATTGGGAATTGAAACTTGAAACATGTGAGAAGACAAGCATATGTTGCAACCAAACAATACAAATTCTAAAGGCAGATCATTTTTTCGAGTTTATAATAAAAATAAGCCCACTAAATGAGAATATATCCCTTTTGTTGAATCAATTAACAGCATCATGTTTGCTATGGAATACTATTTTAGAAGCGAGTGTACAGAATTGTTGACTCAACCTGATTTCCTTCTTCAGGTCGTGGCTATCATGTAGTTACGAATCGTTCCTATTTAAGTCCATTATTACTTCGTGAGTTGTATGTATTAAACAATTATCTCATTACAATGATAAATCGTAACCTGTTTTACAAAAAAACTTAAAACAACTTAATTTCAGTGCTAATCGGATAAAAAAGCCCCCATGCTGTCAACGCTTTGCAACACGACAATACAAGATGTAACTAAACGGACGACTTCGGAAGATAACCGGATTCAAGCTGTTTGTTACTATGAAAGATCGACAAGTTGTGCCTTTGTATGTAAAACGTCTAAGAGACGTAGCAAAATTTTCTACTGGTTACAAGACATGACCAAGAACGATACTTCCTTACTGTCTAAATTTAAAAAAAGACAATTAAAAAAATATGAGTTAAAAGATTTCAGAAGTTCAAGATTCATAAAGCGTAATACGAAATTTCAGAAGTGCAAGAAGGTGTCAGTCAACTTATCGCTGATATTTACCCTTCAAGCAGCACTGTCTGTCGGTTTCACGTTGGTAAATTAGTTGGCATATTTTCCGGCAGTCAGATCCTCTTGGTGGTAGTATAACTGCAAGGTTTGCAATGATACATGACAACCAAAAAAAAATTATTAAAAACACTAACTCCCTCCAGCCCACAAAACACTAAAACTGTCGACACGTTTCAACAGCAAAGTTGTCATCGCCAAGGCGATATTAGTTTTATTATCGCAGATTTTGTTTCGGTACCAAGAGATCCAAAGACTATTTTCGCAAAAAAATTATTATTATTATTATTATTACAATACATATTTTCTTAAATATTTATTCAAGTGGATGTCATTCGCCTTTAAAAAATACAGAACATCAATTTAGGACGTTTGAAGACAATTCCTACGAATTATAATTTCATAGTTGCAATATTTGCATTTGATTCATATAACTGGACATTTTAGTTCAAAACAAAATCAAACGCTTTCAGAATTCAACTTTCAATCTTTATGGAATTGATTAAGTTTTCTTCAATTACCTATACATCTAACCATGATATCAAGATAATAATTGAAACTTGCCATCTGTAATATAAAAATTTGTTAAATCATCAAAAATAGGTAATGTTTAATAACTTACTCATAAAGACGTATCCAATAGTAAAGGTGCTATCTCTTATGTTTTCTAAGCAGTACGATGTACTGAAATTATTACCTATTATACGGAAGGGATAGAATTAAGAACACATTATTTCGAATAAAATGTCAAATATATTTCTTTTTATAACAATCGTTACAATATATAACATTTTTGGTAGTAAAATAGAATATTTAGCGTTTATATACCTGATACATATTTTTTTATAAACTGTCGATAATAATTAATCTTCGGAGCAGTTATTTTTAACTTTTAACGCTATTCTAACGCTGAACGTAGTAGCGTTAACGAAACTGAAGTTCAAAGGCATTACGCCATTACGTCAATTTCCGTCACCTTTAAGTAATCTATTAAGTTTGTTTTCAACACAAAACATATTACATCTTACTATTACTATGTGCTTTTATAACATGACAACAACGAAATGGAGGCATCAGAGAATTTATTTAGAAATTAATTAAGTTTAATGTTCCATTTATAACTAAATATTTCATATTAAACATCTATCATCGGTAACACTAAACGAAAACGAAATTTAAATATCGTTAACTTAAAAAAAAATATTGAGATACCGCTACTAATTTTAGAGAATCCATCCGAAGAATAATGATTATTATTTTTTAAGCAGAGTAAATTTTTCATTGCATTTATGCCAAAAAATTTCCTGCCGCATTCGTTATAACACTTTTTTATATTTGATATTGGTTGATTATTATTACAATTAATGTTATGCATTGTTGTTAATCTTATTTTCATGAAATCTTTGTTCAAACAGAACGTTTATCGAGTTGTGTTCAGTATTTTATAAGTATACTACGACTTAAACTCACGACCCCCTCCCTAATTTATTTTCATTTTAACGTTATAGAATTGCGTATCGTGTATATCAATCAAGTTTTGCGTCTGAATAGTATTGGAAAAACTTATACACCATAAAATGCTGCAATATCGAAAATATTAAATTCTATTATTTTTGTTACAGCTACAATATACTTTAAATAGGAAGTGTAATTTTAAGGTCACTTCATTATTGGTTGAATTCCCTGAATTCTGACAACTGTGTGTATGACTTTATTATAGGAAGCTCATTTAATGCAAACAAGCAACTAATACAGAAAGTAAAAAAAGGCCGAGTATTCGAGTATTTACAACAATAAAAAAACCGAAATAGTGATAGTTAGAAAACATAATTGGGACAAACCATTATCAAAATTGAAACGAAAAGTAGCTACTTGTAGTAGGAAGAGCTAAGAGAGGAATTAAGAGTGATATTATCATATATCAGTGATTCTAGTTTCAATACCAATTTCCTGGTAAGAATTGTTGCTTAGAATCACGTTAGAATATCTTATTATACATTTTTTCTCTCTAATAAACTTACAAATAATAAAAAGTGTGGTAACTTTAGAACTGGCCGCATTATTTTATTCGCTATCTTATTCGATAAATGCACACCAGCAGTCTTAAAAACTATTCCATACAACATACGTCATCGTTACACAAAAGTAAAAAAAAATATTACTTTTATGATCGCTGATGCTGGCGAGTGTACAACTAAAATACACTTTGGCCGAACTTTAAACTCACTTAACCGAAAAAATTCGCAAGTGATGGCAATAAAAGTGGTCGGCCGATAATAAGAACTACAGATCTACCAAATATAATAAATAAGCGGAATTGAAACTGCGCCTGAATACGTTAACTATGTATGTTCATAGGTATTGTGTTTAAATTTACAATATGGATGGATATATAATAGACGACACAAATTAATAGAAGAAAACAAAACTGGGGGGTTAGTCAAACTGGCTGTTAACAACCCAACTTGAACGCAGTTCAGAGATATATACACGCCAGAACCAGACTAAAAGAAGTTGAAGAAATGGAAACTTGTAGAAGCATTCGACACTCACAAAGAAATCAACAAAAAGATAAATATTCATCATTTCTATGGCGACATCAATTTCCATGAGAGAGACAGTGTAGATCGAAATCTTTCAAAATGCGAAAAATACTTATATAATTGAAATGTGTTAAAGATTAGGTTATAACTTATAACCTTAGATCGTCGTGGTGGGTAGTGGTTATAGTAAAACAAATCTAAAAATATGTCGAATTGTTAAAACGTTATAATTACAGCCCCCTTTCACAATGACCCTTAAAATACTTGAGTTCTTTACTCCGTACGAGGGACACTGCTAAAATTCGCGGAATCGAGTACTCCTTGCATTGTCAGCGCTCAAGAATTGTCTTATTTGTAAAAGTTGAAGTTTTTCACCTTTAATTCAGCTGACAGTCCGCTTTGAAACATAGTGCTTTCGTTTTGAAAAACATCTAACAAAGTATTAATTGTGTGACAAAATGGAAATTTCGAATCTGATTGTGATCGAATGTGATTTTCTATACGGTTTAACAGCACAGCAATGTGTGAAGAAACTTAATTCGTTATTTGGGGATGAAGAATCATCCAAAACTATAGTTTACAAATGGTTGCGTGGAAGACCAATCGACGAATCTCTGTTGCTGCGAATATCGATGCTGTACATGATCATACAATGGTTTTAGGAGATGGACATGTGACATATAGGGAGATAGAGGCATCCTTATGAATTCCGCACGTGTCGCGTGGTACAAGAGAATGCTCAAAAAATTCGACGGTGGCGTTCATATTTCGCATATACCTAATATCGTAACAGGGGATTCATACGAGCCAGAAACTGAACAGCAATCGACAGTATGGGTTTTTCAATCTGAACGTAACCAAAGAAAGTGATGCGTTCACGAAGAGTTTAGAAACAAATGATTGACCGTTTCTTCGGAAAACGGATCATTAGCGATAGAAAGACAGTTAATGCTGAGTGGCGAACTTCAATTTGTTTGTCGAAAGTTATCGGTGAAATCAGAAGAAACAATCTACATCGGCGATTATATTGTTCACAATGACAATGCAAGCCCACATACAGCCCGAGAAATTGTCGAGTTGTCCAGTTACATCGAAATGATTCATTGCCCACATTCTGGTGACTAAGAGTCTAAAGACTTCTTTTTATTCCAACAAATTAAAAATAAAATAAGGGCGAGGGTTTTTCAGCGCCTGAAGAGAAGAAGGCATTTAAGTCAATTGTTTTGGAGGTACCTCGTTCAGAATGGAAAAAATGTATTGGAGATTGATTCCAGTGATTGCAAAAGGGTATAGACGCGAAATGGGAATACTTTGAGAAACAATGAAGCGCTATACGCTTTAATAACTGTTTTATTTTATATTTTCCGCGAATTTTAGCAGTGGCCCTTGTATAAAATGCTGGGGTCTTTTTCTGTACAGATTTTTAGTTATAATCCAAGAAACTTCAATAAAAAACTTAATACTCACAGAAGAAATTCGCTATTTTCTGGAAAAAATATATTACCATATAAACATAATCAAATCTAGCAACTTCTTCACTACAAGAACAATTTTTATAAAATATGTCAATTCAGGCACAATTTTATAATAAAATTAATGTCGATTATTTAAAGAAATACATTGACGTTTTAATTAATAGACGTTATAGATTTTTTAATTTAGTTAATATATCTTTTCAGGTATGAAATATTTTTAAAATTTTTTCAAGTCACATAATTAATTTATGAAATCGTACCGTGGAAGAATGTGTGTAGACATAACACATACAAAATTAGCGTAATTGCCATACCAACAGAATTCTGAATGCGGCAAGACTACATTATTTTCTTTTTTAAATAAATAAACTGTTTAAGTTTTATATTTTACTTCAATTATGGGTATGCTGATAAACCTTCCCCGAATAGTGCGCCACATTCGTGGAGCACGTTTTTCTTTAAGATTCTTGAATATAAACACCCAATAATATGATATAAAATACATAACACATATATACATATAGATATACCACGGCCCATAAAACACGTGTGTGCAGTACAATATTAGTTCACTACGAGGTATTATTAAGATTAATTTCCAATAACCTCGCGGGAAAATAATATCTTAACGTATTATTACAGCTAGAATTTGAGCCAAACCTTTCTTAGACAATAAACAAGAATCAAGAAATCACTATTGACAAAAATTAAATCTATACAACTAATAGGAACTCTATTCACATGAAGCTGAATTTTTAAAGCGACAATAGTAAGAGTTAGACGAGACAGATTTAATTTAAAAGAAGTCTGTTATCAGAAGTCGGTTTATATCAAATAACATAATTGGAAGATGAGATGTCATTTAAAATTCGTTCAATTCGAAAATTCAGCTTCACGGTCGTATTTAAACGACAGATTATATACAAATTTTGAAAGAATCTTCAGAAATATACCTTAAATATAAAAGTATAAAAAAGCATAACTACTTGAAGTTTTATTTTCTTTTTTAAAGAACATTATGTCATCATAAAGCCCTGTTTTCAGATAAAATCTAGACTGCCTACTTGTTAGACATCACAATAACTTAGTAATAAATACAATTAATTTCTCTATATTTAGGAAAGATACCTCAAAACACAATAACTACTAAACAAATAACTTTTACATGCAGTGCATTTACTATATACAAGTATACGATTAATATAAATAAAAATTAATTCTTTAAAAACCAACTGAGTTGATGGAATTGTAAATTGATACTTGAGCTGCCAAAATTAAAATATCAATACATTTTTCATAGAAAATCTATATAAAAACCAGAAATCCAATCTTTTACAGATCACGATCGGAAAAATAGTCATGGCACTTTATTCAATGAATTTGCACTACATATCCACTACTTATTTATATTAATTCATATATAAATATTATATAAAATGTTTAAAATTACTTTAACATATACTTACATATCTACAAAAAGAAAATAAAAACAATTATTTAAAAATACAAAAATAAGTTAACATAATCTGTCAATATATATAATTCCGATGTAACAACTTCTTTAAAAAAAAATACTTTACCTCACTATAGATTCGATAAATAGAAATTCTACTTATTAAAAGATACGAAAAGCCAACTTAATACAAAATTGTGTGTTATTTAATTCACCTATTAAAATATTTGGTGCTGTAAAGAAGAGATTCATAACACTAACGTGTAGATCTTAAATATCCTCCAATCCTCCACCGGGAACACCGCTCTTCACCTTATCTAAAACCTTATTGACGTATTCAGTAGTTTGACCGGCAATTCTAATTCCTAAAATGAAAATACGAAGTCAGCTCCGGAAATATGGTTATGGTTCTGTTAAAATTTTTTATTTAGTCAACGAGGAGTACATACACACAAGAAGATATTTCACGGAGTTTAGACATCCATCAATCGACTGTTTCTCGTATAGTAAGACGACACAATGAGACTGGAGAATACATAAAACGAGCTATACTTAAAAGGTGTATAACGCTATACCTTGTTTTTTATTAAGAAGACCTAATTTAAAATAGCCCGCGAAAATATAGGCTTACGATTGGTTTATTGCCGGTCAGGTTTACACTGCCCAAATATGCTAGATTTCAACGACGCCATATTATAGGCACAGCTGATTTCGTTAAATATTTTTCTATTATCTTTTTGTGTTTCTACTACGATTAAACAAGAAAATCAGTTTTTTTTAAACTATTTGATGGTAAAAATGGATCCACAGCCTAGTACAAGTGGATTATTAATATCAATAAAGTCAAGTGTTTTCCATATTCTTGGTGAATATAAAGCTAAAGGACTAATTTCACCATCATTAAAACGAGGTGGAAAAAAGGCGATACCTACATTTGACGACACTATTATTAAATACATGATCATGGAGAATTTCCTACGTTAAACAAAATCTTAAAGAAAATAAGGGAAGATCAAAATATACCTCCAATGAGTCATTCAACGTTGTATAAATTAATGAAAATGCTGAATTTTAAGTAAGTTTGGGTACTAATTGTTTAAGAGTTTGATATAATACAGAGTATGCATTTACAGATATTTAAAACGTAATCACAAAAGTTTACTGCTCGAACGTGATGACATTGTTTTGTGGAGACGAAGATATTTTATCTTTGATATCAAAATATAGACATGAACAAGGCCCAATCTATTATTTAGACGAAACATTGCCGAATGTAGGCACAAGTGTGGGTAGATGTTAATGTTAGAACACGAAGACAGGTATTTACAGATGGTGCACTGGTCTCAAATACCCTACTGGTAAAGGAAGACGTTTGATTATTTTACATATTGGTTCGAAAAACGGTTTTGTTGACGATGGGTTACTACTATTTGAAGGAAGAAAAACAGTCAATTACCACGATGAAATGGATGCAAATGTTTTTGAGGAGTGGTTCAATAATATTTTAAAGAAATTGCCTGACAATAGTGTTATTGTAATGGATAATGCATCTTACCGTACCAGAAAAAGGAAAAAAACCAACAACTTTAACACGAAAAGCAGAAATGCAAGAATAGTTGCTTCAAAAACAAATACCGTTTGATCCCTACATGGTGCGATTAGAATTAGGAATATTACAATGTATACGCTGTAGCTGTAAAGCTACAAAGCTTCAAATTAGCCGAAGTGCTAACCGTAATTACAAATGTAACCTTGGAAACATAGACAAAATGTGTAGAACATGTAATAATAATAATAATAATAATATATGTAATGAAAGAAGAAGGCAAAATGTGCAAGTTAGATGAATTCCTAATAGATGATGTAGTGGAGTCGTTTATTATTTCGGTTGGAAATGGTGACACCAGTGATAGTGATGTTAGTATCGACAGTGATAGTGCTTCTGCCGAAGAAGTGCAGAATTATGTATTTAAAATATAATATCATTATTGTTAAATTAAGTCACGGCAGTTTTTGTCGATACATAGTTTCTTCCTATCGTAATTTATAATAGTATGTAACATTAATTTAAAATTTCTAAAATACAAATTTTATGTTACGATATTTGCAAATATAATGCAAATAATAAAATACATATTAACATTAATGTGCACTTATTTTTTTATAAATGTGTTGTACGAAATTTATTTGAAGTAAGTAACTCATTTGACTCTAATACATCATTTAAATTTACCGCCAAAAAAGCTGTCAGTTTAATTTGCCTAATGTGAAACAGATTTTATCATTTGGTCTTCTTAATAAAAAACAAGGTATAAGAGATGTCCAATATTTGAGACTTCAATCTTTATGTAATCGCGCACTTACTGCCTCGTATCTTAGAAGACAAAATCCTTTGATGTATCTGCCAAAACAGTAATCAGGAAACTTAAGGAGGCTGGCTTATATCCAAAACGATCTGCTAGAAATTCGACGTTTAGAATACTGATTGCAATGAGTATCAATAGTTAAAAGCTCTTGTCACGGACGAAAAAGGAATAAAAATCAAGGAAGCCTGATGGACGTAATTGTATACACAGAAGATCAGGATAACCTTTCGCAGAATGTTAGCTTGCAAATAATCTGAGTTTTGATTTGCGGCATTAGTTGGGAGAGTCCTACAAGGCTCACTGATATAAGTTGAGGAAAGAATTCTGGCTGGTATATACGCAACAGCAGATTCTTTCACTTATTTACAGCACAAAAGAACCTTGACCCCGAAAAGGTATGAAACTATGACAAGATCAACCAAAAGATTGTAACATGAATGTAAGCTAAATATCCTAAACGTATCAGTAACTCGTGTAAAGCTTGCAAATAGCATGAGTCAAGCTAGTTTAACCACCAAATCTTTAAAGACTGGTTTGCTCTCATGTTGCTGATCTTCAAGAAGCAGAATGATGTTGAAGTAATGATGTATTAGTGATATGATGTGATCATATCACTCATGATCATTAATTCTAACTGCTGAATGTATTTGATTCGACTCCTTAGAGGTTAATGGAGAAAGCAAGCAGATTCCTTCTGGCAGTAAATGTTAAAACTTTCCTAATGAAAGACTTTTGGAACTTCCGTCTTCTATGGGACCTGTATGGTGAAAACATTAAAATCGGAATTTCAAAAGAGGGCGGTATCCCTTAATAAACAACAAATGAAAAAATAGAAAAAAAAATCAGGAGGGTGAGCAAATGAATAAAAGACGTGCAATGTGAATCCTCCTCCAAAAAAAAGCACCCAAAGAAATCACAGAAAGCAGTGACACAAAGCAAAAAAAAACAAAGGAAAAAGTTTAAACCTGGCCAAAAGCAGACGGAACTGACAACTTCTCGGTTCAAAATTTAACACAAACACGTGTTGATGCAATTACTTATGTTGTCGTTCTTTTTTTTCCAGAACAATAATGCGCTGCTAACTTCTAATGGTTAGTAGAAAGTTTCTCAATTCGACATACTTTGAAATGAAAATTAAAGCTTGCGGTGGATGTGAGCATAATATTTCTCTAAAGCAAGAAAAGAAAAAAATATGACAAATGTATTATTTTGCTGAATGGTGTTAGATGTGATCAGCCAATCTCCTTGTTATGTACGGTAAATAGTATCAGAGCAAAACACTTTGACTTAAAACTGAGTTATGGCAAGTTAATTCCCTTATTCCGATGTTTGATTATATGGTTCACTTACTTGTTGAAGTCTTCACTATTTTTTCAATATTGTTAATCAATGGATCTCGAATAGCGCCAGTACCCAGTTTAACTTTCACAGTGTTTCTTGCTTGAGCAATTCCATTCATCAAACGTCCTGTAAAATTATATGTACGTTATTTTAAGTTTATCATACTCAAAATATGGGTACGAGTTATTATAGTTAGGTACACTTAAAGAACTCTACTTTAACTTGACGAACAATATTAAATGAAGAATTGACTGAAACAGTATTCTAGATTGTCGAAACATACTCCTCATAACTATTATCATAAGAAATATTATAAGAACATAAACAACTGACTAACTATCTACTTACCAGGAATATACGTACTTACCAAAATTTAAAAGAAATTTTTGAAAGTGCTAAAGAGTATTATAAATATAAATTTTGACTTCTATTTCAGTCACTCTTCGTACAACGTGGTTTTTCTGTTATATTTTACAAGCACTTACTATGTTCAGATTCTAGCCCGTGCAATTTAATTTTATTCGCTTCGTGCTGTGCTTTCTTTTTTAATCGACACGCTCTAGAAGCCAACTTGTTCTTTTCTTTTCGAGATTTCGGCCTGACGTTAAACGGCAATTCGCTAACGGGCGTCATATCGTTTATAATACGGCCCAATTTATCCAGTTCCTTGCCGATGGTGAACAATTTTCTTGGATTCGGAGTTAGATCGTTGCCATCACCTTTCCTAGCTTTTCCACTGTGTTTTATACCCCTAACTGCGCATTCGGTACTAAAAACTGGATCGGTAACTTCGTTCAAGACATGGGGATTTTCCATTTTTGTTTTCATTACGAGCCTTTGACCTTTCGGACCTTTAGCCTGAATGTTGTACTGCCAAAAGTACTTTTCTCTCTTCATCGCTTTAGTTTGCTGATCATCGTCATCATCAGAGTCACCTAGAATTTAACCATGACATAATACTAATTACGAATAAACTAGACGAAGAAGTGATTTAATAACTTACCATCATCTGATGAGAAATCCTCGTAATGTTCGCTATCCTCGTCATAGTCCTGATCATCATGAGACAAATCGTGTCCCTCCGGACTCAACACATCTCCAGTCGATAATGAGCTCGTAGAACCAGCTTCAGCTAACGAACCAGTCGATAGCAAATGCTTGCGAGGCTCCCGACGTTGCCATATTTGTTCTAAGCCTAGATGTGTTGGTGCCGACGTTGATAATCTCGAACTGTGCAATCTTGAAACTCGTCCAACAGGTGAACGAGTAGTAGGACTAGTCGGTATTTTAGCGGTCTGATTTAACGTGATATAATCCGGGGGAGTATTATCGTGCTTCAATAGCAATTCATGTAGCGTACTCTGCTTGGTGGGCGTAACATTTACGTTCGTGTAAGTTGGTGGCGTTTTCACGGGTGCCACTGGGGTGCTATTATTTTGGGTAGTCGGTGAAAATGTAGGAATAGGAGCTTTCGAGGAAAAATTAAATGAATTTTCAGCCGGCGAAAGGGTAAACTCCATGGAATCTCTATAGTATCCAAGACCAGCAGATGGGCAAGAACTTGCTAGTAAATTATTATTATTATTAATATTATTAGCTAGCTGCACAAATGGTAACGTTAATTTTTGTAGGGGAGACGTTTGCAATGTTAAAGTACCGTACGTTTGTCCTTCTTCAGGAAGAAGCAAATCGTCAAAATTTAAATCACCCAATAAAGTATCATCATTAGCATTTAATTCGGCTAGAGTTGGTCCTTGTATCAAATCCGCTTTGTCGACTTTAAATAGATCATCCTCGTCCGTATTCATAGATTCCTGTTTCGTCGTACCCCACATTGTGTTATTCACGACTGGTTCGTATAAAGCCTGTAACTGATCAATGGAATTGAAATCTTGAAAAGATGGTGATTGCGGTAAACTCGTTGAAAATGGCAAATCTCTGCTTAAAGAGAGTTCTAATTGTTTATTGAGTCGTCTTCCGGGTATCGGCACACTAGCCGAAATACTCATGGAGTTGTCCATACCAAGAGGCTCCTGTTTTATTGTAACACCAGGATCGCAGAAGAAATCTTCTGGATAGTCTGACATGTTACATTAAATCTGAAATTGATAGTTTGAAGTAAATTATACAGGATGATAAATGTGGCAGACAAAAAAAATTATGTTTGGGTTTTAGATAACTATTTTATAAACATTATATGAATGAACGAAGGTCATGTAATAACATTTCTTACCAATTATATTATTGCAATGCATTGTCATCATTACAAAAAACATTAAACAGAATTCCTTTAAAAATAATTTCACTGCAGCTTTCTTATTACAGTATACTTAGTATCTTATTTTAATTAAATACAAAGAGGTGTTGTACTCTCAGCATATCAAATATCAATTTACTCGTGTATCTGTAAGTGATCCGATTGTCTACTAAACCAATGCGGAAGCTACACGTTATCAATATGAAAATTATTAGCTGAGTAGTGTAAATTACACTAAACTTAAGCTTGCGGTGTCCAATGCATGCTATTAAAGTATATATTTTTAAGTGAAATGTAAATAAACTTCATAAACGTACATACTTTAGTTTAAATGATTTAATGTTACAACAATTTTGTTTAATTATTAGGCGCATTTATCAATTACTAAATTTAAGAAGTCTAATTTGAATTGAGTACTTCAGAGAAAAACGTAATTATCTCGATCGTTTCATTTGAATTAATGGAATTGTAAAATAATCTGCGTGGTGATATAAATTGAAGTCATTTTTATTTCGGTCGACAAGAGCTACAAGCAAGAAGGTCAAGTAAAACTATCTGTGGCACTTTAATTCAAAAATATGCTTAGTATGTATGAAGTTCATCGTCGTGATTTATGACAAGCTGCAGTCTGTGAAGTCCAAATGATTTTTTTACATTAACATTAGTATCAAATACACAAGTTGTTTTTTCAAAATAATTTCATATATACAACGCTATCATTTATTTCAATTCATTAGCTTTGGTTGAGGCTACATTTTCTATAAACATATTTAGAGGTGCAAATACAACATCTCTCTAGGAAGATCAATTAGTGATACATAAATATTTTCCATAATTTTTGAAGTTTTCTCCCAGTTTCTATAACATCATTAAGATCAACCTTTGTCTTCACCAGATACCTTAGCCATTTCGTTAATTTTGTGTACCTAATCTCAGGTATATTCCTCCAGCGAACTAGTAGAAAGACCAATTAAAAAAAAAACAAAGCCATCTCTCAGGTCTTGAGTGGTCAAATATTGAATTAAATTTACTATTTATTGGAGATGTCATAGCAGAAAATTCTTTAATTTCTAGCGCAAGCATTTCAAATACTGTTTCCAAACAGGTATGTACAGTCATGGACAGATAGAATGTCCGGGTGTACGGAGTGCAAGCTGCGCTGCTGATACAATTCGCTTGACGGTACAATCGACATTGTATCAGGAGCGCAACATGCACTCCGTATACCCGGACATTCTATCTGTCCATGATAGTACATAAAGCTCCATAGATGGTTTGCTAAGTGGAGTTGTTCACTAGCTCCTCGATTATTTCCTGTGGCTTGGGGCAATGTCGCACTAAATTAAGTATTTCGGTATTCGCTGTTGGGACATAATTAACAGCGAAATAATGTTGTACAAAAGCCCTGGAATCACATTTACATAGCAAGAGCTGCAATGTGTAGTCTACTTTAATTGTTCATCGTCAATCATTAGGCCTTAGCGATATCGACTATTTTTAATAGAGTATTTATATGAGGTTCTGTGAACAGTATCGAGTTCGAGTAATGGAAACAGTCAGAGGTATTGACACTTTGGAACCGATACCTTGATATCGATATTTTCAATTGATATTGTGTTTATTAGTAGTTAACTATCAACTAATATGTAGGTATCAATTCCAACGGTGTCGGAGGATAGTCCCAGTAATGGTAGTAATTGTGGTAGTCAATAAAATCGTCTGAGTTATACTAAACCTTTATGGCAGACATAATTGGAGCAGAATTTTCATACTGTTGAATATCATATCGCACATTGCATATAATGTCCTCTTAAAAGATCTGCACAAAATCATTGTACAAGTTTATACTCAAAATCAAAACACAAAACTAATGCAAAAATTACTTTGTTGTCTGCTTGTACAAGATTTCAAAACTTTAATAGACAGCAGGCTGAAGAATAGTGAACTAACAACTGAACATTTACACAAATACGATCAATTAACATCCATTATTATTGGTATTATAATTGAGGCAATTGGGTGCATTATTAACTAATCTCTAATTAACCCATAGGCAAGACTTTTCAAGTAGATATATATTTGAAGAAAGGCACGCAACTATGAAGTGGTGTCAAGGACGAGACTTTGATGTTCAGAATTGCAATCCGTAGGAATTGATTAAAATTAGCCCTTCCAGTAGGATGTAAGTTAAAATAAAATTTGGAAAGTGTTAAGTGTATATATTTCATTTCCAATGCCAAATTTGCTTATATTCACCTCTACTTGCTCTAGCAAGACATAAATACCTAATGTTTAGTCCAAAAGTCGAGCGTATAATATGAGCAATATAGCGGAAAACAAATCAAGTTGATCTGCTATTCTCCTAGCTTCCCTTAGTTAAACATGAAACCATACACCATTCAGAAAAGACCCTTCAAATTTCTTTTCACTTAACAACTTGTCAGATCGCCTACTTCGACTGTTACGAGTATTAGGAGTCGTTTTTCTTTTGTTACCTTAGACAGAGATAGATAAATATGCAGATCCTAGGCAAGAAAGAGAAACCGAAACTGTATTTTCCTAATTTTGCATAATTATTTCTATTTAATAAGAAATAAGAAAAGGAGAATTCCATTATACTGCATTTTTTACATTGCCAGGTATTTAACTATAAAACAAACCGCCAGGTATATAAGTAACAATAATAAATAACAGCACATATGGAATGTGCTGATTATACCTGTAAGATGTCCATGAATAAGTTCATATTTATAATTTATATATCTTAATTTTAACGTGTCATATAATGTGATAATTGCAATATATTAAGCAAGTTGTAAACCATGAAACAAATTGCACCATATTTTATTAAATACCATGACAAACACACATGATATGTTAGATAATTTTAAGAATTCACATGTTCTACACGTTTTAAATGCAATGCATTAGCAATAAAGAATAATCGGTAAAACATGATAGTGAAGACATCTAAACCCACTCTTCTGTACATGTAAAGAAAGATAAATGTACGATTGCACAACAAAATGTAAACAAGAATGCATATGTATATGTATATAAACAAACAGTAGTAAAACTTACCGATTATTTAAAAGCACTTATACCAACGGTATCAATGGCGGACTTTGAACCTTGAAATATTTAATATCTATACTATATTCTTATCACTATTTTCTTCCATAAACTAATAGTTTAATTCGCGCGCTACTAAACACACTCCACATTGGAAACTTGCACCATGACTCAACACAAGTTCACATTATTTTTAGTGAATCTGCTACACACTGTCAGTATATCACCCATAAACAAAAATGTATTTCTTACACGTGCGAATCCAACAAAATACCACACACCATCCAAAAATTACAGTATTACTATTAATCAACAGTTATAAATATGTCTAAAATTATAATCAACAAAGGTCACATGCACAGTTGTGATTATTGAACAAAAGTTGTCTACCAATCACAAAATATAAAACCTCTCCTTTGTATTTACAATGTTTAAAATAGACTTCCAGAGATATTCTACCCAAAGAATTCAATGATTCACACAAAAAAGTTAGCATACAAGACAATAATAATGCTATACTCTTCCTATCAAAGAATTACACCACTTTAACAATACTAAATCACATAACAGGAGAAATATTCGCGGGCAATGAATCGTTGCAATTTCTGTACGAACGTTTACACTAGCATTTATTGACGTCAGTATACAAAACGTCAGCTCGGCCTTCACACTTGCAAACAAACACACGTGACCATCGTATAGCAAGCTATGAAAAACAAAAGGAAAACAAAAACAAGTACTC
>SMLS01063248.1:0-18284 GCA_004785975.1 Popillia japonica
CATTTTCGAAATTTTGTATCCCTTTTGGCAATCCTACGTCCCACAAGCCATATTGATTTCTCAAAGTCTTCTGCTGACATTCGAGTAAAATTCTGGGTATGAATCCTATCCATGTCCCTCAGCAATACTGCATTTTCACGCTGTAAAAAGAGCGCCTTGCTCACATTTTTTTTTGATTTTTTTTTCTTAGTGTTAGTAAGGGCTTGTATGCACCAGCAGCCACAATCACATTTTCCGCGTCCATACTTATCCGCGACGAACACTAACTGACGAACATGGGAACGCGGCAAACAGTACGAACGCTACGAAATAATGCCCGGTTTTTCAGTGTCGGTTTAAACCCAATTTTTGGTTTAAGTTCAAGTTCAGGGTTTAAAGTGTGTTTCAATAGTAGTTAAACTCTGAACCGAATTAGAAACTGGTTTAAGTTTAAGCCGCACACCGTATAGAGCTTAAACCTTGAACTGTAATGTGAGCCGAAAACTGACATGTAAATATAACCTCAATCTGACGTATCAGCAAGTATTACCGATTTGTACAAAGATGGATTTTGTGATATCTTCGGACTATGAAGATATTATTAATTTTATTGACTACATTGGCCGTGAAAACACAATATCAAGCAAGATACGAGAACTGACTGTTTAAATTGGAACTAGTTACAAGGATAGTTTTTCACCCCTTCCATGTTTACAAAATATAGCGACAAGACAAAGAATGGAAAACCACCCCACATTATACTTATTAAATATACCGAAAACCCTCATAGAACTAACAGTATACTCATGTATAATTTTGAGATAGTATAACATCAATTAATCTTGTATTACAAACAAGAAAATCTGTTCATTAGAAATTCCTCATACCAGAACCTAACAATACACAAAGGGAAAGATACGAATTATTAGATAAATACTTTAATTAGGGGTGTATAAATATCTGTACAAATAAAGTGCATATATAAAACACTTTTCTTGTTAAAAGTTTCAACATTAAATTTGGAAATTTCTAAAGTTGCCCCTAACCATAAAAATCTCATTTGAATGCGCAATAGATTATGCGCTTTGAGAATTCCGTATGATCTCGCATTTTTATTGGTTACTACCCTTAGATAACAACTGTTACCACCAACACATCTCTCAAATTCTTTACTATCAGGTTGACCAACATCGTATTTTAGTCTTCAGTTTTAGTTTAACTGAACTAGTTCAACAGAGGGACTGAAAAACGCATTCAAGGAGTTCATGGTTCTAGTTCAAGTTCAGAGTTCAGTTGAACTTTTACTTAAACCTGGACTGAAAAACCGGGCATAAACGAGCTTTTTCTCACTTTGTTTGTTCGGTTCGGCGGTGCGCGCTCGGCTCGTTCGGTTCGTTCGCAGTAAAATGCTCAAATCAGTACGCACCTTTAGAATATATTTTAAACCTTTGACACCATCGTGGTACATGTATGTACCACATGCATTTCATGTCTGGGCATGTTCAATCTTGCATGCTTATCGGGATAAAAGTATTCCAATCAGTTCCACTGTGTTTATCATCAAGAGTGCAAGTGCTAAGCAATATTGTGCCTTCGACATGGGTGATTACGAAAAAGAGGAAGAGCGTTTGATGAAATTATGGAACGAAATACTGTCCGATGAAAAAAAAATGATGGAAGTTCGGATGAATATGTTCCAAGTAGTGCCGAAAGCGGCGATGAAACTTCTTCAGATAATAAACCAGTCACAAAGAAATCAAAATATCATTTATCGCAATCAAACAAGAATTATTCGGACGAAGAAAATTGTGCGCCTAGTACAAGTAAGATAGTTTTATGGCACAAAACACAATTTATTCTGTTATTTATGTTCGTATTATTTTTCGAGTCGTGGTACTACATATGTACCATAACTGATAGGTAATATTGGCGTGGCACATACATATGTCGTTTCACACGGCAGTCAACGTGTTAATTATCAGAGGCAGCGTGAGATATTTCAAACATAGCTGGTGTTAATAAGTGGGGAAACTTTTAAGACACTGTAGAGCATCAGTTGAAGTAAGATATTGGTTTTGCAGTTTCGTAATTTAACGTGGACTAAGTCGAATTTAGAGCAATTAAACTACCTAAATAACCTAATTATTTTAGCAAATAACCTATATTTTCTAATGGATATTGATGGACAAATGGAGCAAACAGCAGAGACGAGCAGTTCCTGCATGTACAGTCAGTATCGTTACCTTACGAATAAGCAGTTAACTGCTCATACATATGCATCGCTATCTATTTGTTAGGAACGCTAATCTAAAGATAATAACTATTCATCAAGAATAAGACATCCTTAATGGGATCGGTGTAAACTTGTCAAGGAGTACAGAAATGTGTTAATCAAAAATCCATCCTAACATGTAGATATCTTGTTTTTCTTCAAAATTCTTCTAATTGATTCAGACCTTATGTTGCTGATACTTTTTCCATTTCTAGGTCAATTATACAACTTTTTATTCGATTAAAACGACAAAATATGCAAACAAATTTTTGGAACTGCAATGGGTTCTCCATTATCTGCTGTACTAGCAATTTTAGTAATGGAGGATCTTGAGCAAGATTCTTTACATAAACTTAATTGTCATGTTCAATTTTACAAGCGGTATGTAGATGATAGCATTTGCTGCATACCGTTAGGTAAAATCGATCATGTTCTCCACACATTCAATTCCTATCATGATAGAGTAAAATTCACTGTTGAAAAAGAAAATCAAAATTCTATAAATTTTTTAAATGTTACGATAATACATAATAACACGCACATAAAAACAAATTGGTACATAAAAGACACTAGTAGCAACAGACACTTAAACTACTTTACTTCGATAAATTAAAAACAAAATTAATTAATTAATAGGTTAGTTGATCAGGGTATTAAATTAGCACATCCTGATTTTAGGAAAGATAATTTAAGCAAAGTTAGATCAATTTTACAAGAAAATAGTTATCCCAAAAAATTTACGAAAAATTAATAAAAAAGCGAATACATAAAATATACAAGACAGGTACAAAACAAAAAATATATCACACAATTCCATACATCAACGACTTAAGTGACAAAATTAAACACGAATTTAAAAAATCAGAAATAAACATTCCATTTACACCGAACAATAACGGACAGTTATTTACAAATTTAAAAACTAAGATTAAAAAAGAGTAATGGCGTATATAAATTTGAATGCAAAGACTGTGATAAATATTACGTGGGTCAAACTAGACAATACTTAAAAAAACGACTGTATAATCATCAATACACTGTAACGCATAACATAACCGCAGAAACTGCTTTGTCTAAGTATTCTAAAGAATTACGACATAACTTTGATTTTGACAATGTTAAGATTTTAAAAAAAGAAAATAGTTATAAAAAGAGATTAATATATGAAATGATATACACTAAAAAACAAAATAACGCGGTCAATTTTAGAACAGATATTATACTTAATCACGCCTGAATTTTATCAATTTAAGCTTTTGACTAGGTTTTTTTCCCTAGTCCTTGAACAAAATTGTTAGAGCTTGACAAAAAATACAGTAATACAAGGATTTTTATGATTATAAAGTTACATTTAAAAAATATCTGTATAAAATTTGTCCACGATATTGTAAATTTTTTTTGTCTGTAGATAATTTTGTTGATAGACATGACTAGTTGTTTATTAATTGAAACGAATTAAATGTCAATTTGAAGAAGTGTAACGAAAACCTAATTTGTAAAGGCTCTGAAATAAATTAATTTTTAATCGAATTAAAAGTGTTATAGTTGCCATAGAAAAAAGTATCAGGAAAAATACCTATTCAGATGAAATGACAAAAACAAATCAGGCACTATTTTGTTTTCAGTAATTACACATTTTCAATGAGATTATTTGTATTTATTTTCCACTAAACCATTCTGCTCAAATTTGTTCTCAATTCGTAATACATTGCAATTGTGTATATTTTTGTTAAAAATATCTGATGTTTGCTGTGATAGGTAACTTTCACCGTAAATCATAACTATTCCATTTTTTCTTGTAAAAACTGTTCAGCATTCAGCATCTGTTTGGTCACTTTAGGCTAGTTCAGTTTCAGAGAGAATTTATGCAATTCTCATCCCTGACTAATAAAATATGTATGTATGTACGCCCATACAGATTAGTTTCATATCTTTTGGGATGTATTACTACAGTAAATACGTTTTGAAATCATTTATTGTTTAATTTGATTTTTTTGGCAATGTGATTGTTTTACATCAGAAATGAAACGATAACATTTTAAAGAAATTTTATTCAAATATGTAGCACGAAAAAAATATGTTTAATGAGTTTGAGGACCCCGTAGCTGAATACAGTCCTGTACACGTCTAGGCATCAACAGAAAAAAAAAGAAAATTAACTGCGCCAATGTTTGTGCAGGATGGAGCAAAGTGGACAGTCTCTTCCCCATATCAGACACACGTTCGATGGGGTTTAAATCCGGAGAACGGGGTGGACACGGTAACATATTAACGTCTGCTTCATGCAGAAAGTCTATAGTTCGATGAGCAATATGGGATGTGCATTGTCTTGCTGAAAAAGGAAAGTGGTTTGTAGGACATCATCAGCATAACGTACAGCTGTCATGTCAAGGGTGGCATTAGAAGTGTTACACCCAAAAGGAATCATTTGTTCAACTTGATTTTTTGGCAATGTTATAGTTTCACATCAGAAATGAAACGATAACATTGGCAAGAAATTTTATGAACACACGAAAAAAAATAATAATGTGCTTTGCGACCTTGAAGCTGAGTATATTCCTGTGTAGGCATCGACAAAATGAGATGGCCGATATCTGGTTATGACACCACGTTCTAAGCAACTTGAACTTCGTTGATTAACTGTCGCAAAGTTTGTGGAGGATGGTGCAAAGTGGACAGTCTGCTCATCATAATATCCCATACATGTTCGGTGGGGTTTAAGTGTTGGCAATAGTGTGGCCACGGCAAAACATTAAATTGGAGAAAATCTATAGTTCGACGAGCAATATGGGGATGAGCATTGTCTTGCTGAAAAAGGAAGTGTGATCAGCCATTTAGATAAGGTAGTAAAGTTGTTTGTAGACCATCATCAACATAATATGCAGCTGTCATACTCCCTCGAAAAAAACAGAAGTGGTGATCGGCTATCATAACCAATAGCTCGCCAAACCGTTACTCCAACAGTCCTGTGTATATGCTTCTCAACAGCAAACCCAATATGGCATCGGCCAATTTCGCGATAGGACATCTCGATAGGCAACAATTCTACCTCCATCAAAGTCACTAACACGGTGATAATTTTGACGTTTTCGCAATTATAGACGGACACGCCATAACTAAACGAATGATGATGATTTTCTTCGCAGAAAAGTAAGAGAAATCTTTGTTTTCGCAAAAAACTATCAATGCTAGAAGGTTAACACTCCTATCATAGCATGCCTTAAATATAGTCATTTTGATTCCAAAAAATCAAGTTGAACAAACTACTCCTTTTGGGTGTAACACTTTTAATGGCACTGAGTATATTTTCATGTTTTTAATGGTGTTAATGTCAAGATTACGATTACCTTTTCTAATGTATCTATATAAATTTTCACTAATAAGATGTTCAGCTTTACTAGTTACTGTCATGCTTCAAAGATTTTGTTGTTTGTTGTAATTGAAATAAAAGTAGAAAAATTAAGAACGCAGTATAGCAACCGCAGAAAAGAATACTTAAGACGTATACATATATCTCGCGTATACTGCACTGCGCGTTAGTTATGCCCATCTTAAATCAGTTTTTTCCCATCCATTCCCAACAGAGGAAGAAATATATACCTCGTCGGCAGCCGTTCCACCAGCGCAACAACAATTCTCTACGGCAACAGCTAACAGTCCTAGAAAACGTGCGGGAATTGTGCTCCCTCTACCGTTCGTACATCGATCTAATTTATTTCGGTAGAGTACAACGGAGCATTGTTAATAACACGGCCAGACGCCGTAATTTTCTTAATTCCCCAGTAAATTCAACGAATAAGAATGGCTCCGGAAGGAACCTTAATTGCGGTCATGCACAAGGTGGCTGTCTAGTAGTGGTAGTAGCAGTAATAGTCGAATACTAGACTATAATGGAAAGCAGAAAGAAGACCGCGGAACAACTGATAAAATTGCATAATATTCAACAGCCGGTCGCTGAAGCGGATGCCTCTCTTTCGCTCCCTCCATATGGAACTCTGATGGTTGCGAGAGCCCGTTTCTACTGTTTTACATACATATATATTCATCATGGATGGGCTATAGTGGAAATTTATTCCTAATAGAATTTCGGATTGCCTCGATGTTCACTTCACCAACCGAGAGTAATGTGACAGGTTTAATGAAAACGCCATTATGAATAGAAATAAAAGTGTTGGAAAATGAGCGTTGCGTTATCTGAATAGAGCGAAGGGGATGAATCGTTTCATTTAGCTTATGCTACTTTTCCTGTATCGTGTATGTTGTATACATGCACTGTAGATGGTACAATTACCATATACGGTACGAGTTTTTGAAGCTGATACAATTAAAAAGTTTGGCAAACTAAAATGAAAATAATTTCCAAAAACCCATTCATTTTCAGTGCAGGGAAAACACGACTGCTCATATAAATTACACTTAGTATAAGAAAATAAAATGCTTAAAAAGAAACAAACCATATTTGTCAATACAAATACGATTGTCAGCAAGATCTGTAGCAATGAAATTACTGAACATGATTGTGTGGGTTCTGCAAAATATTTATTTTGGTGGACAGAGCGACTTAGAGGATAAATTTGTCACTAGCCTGTTCCAAAAGTTTTCGCTCTGGACTGGAAAACTTGCAAAGCCAGTCGAAAAAGTTTGATTGACATTTATTTCAGATCGGAATTAGAAGATTACTATTCACCAGTTAGTAGGTTACAGAAAATTTTTATCGATCATTTAGTGGGATGGACGACATTAATGTTGAGATAGGCTCTACACCTTTCGCGCCTTTGCTTCGATGTTTATTCATCCCGTGACTGAAAGAGAAGTCCTTGACACAATAAGTAGTCTAAGGCGCACCGGTGCCAGTGGTTACGATGGTGTTCCTATAACCATTATAAAAAAAATAGCGGGCTTCATTAGGGAACCATTTGCGCATATTATAAATTGTATTTTTCAATCTGGAAACTTTCCCGACGGTTTTAAAATTTCTAAAATTACACCTCTTCGTAAAAAAGGTAAAACTTCATGTGTAGGCAATTATCGACCAATATCCATTCTCCCCACTCTTTCTAAAGTCGTGGAGAAAATTATGAAAACACAATTGCTGAACTTTTTGGTAGTCAACAACCAACTTTCATCGGATCAGCACGCGTATTTAAGCAACAAATCGACAACCACAGCTCTTACATATACAATTGACTCCATCCTCCATAACATTAATTCAAGCAAACATGTCGCTTGCATTGCTCGTGATCTGAGCAGGGCTTTCGATATGGTCGGCCATAGTATTCCTAAGACCAAACTATACGCCTACGAGGTCAGAGGAAAAGCTTTGGAATTGTTCAGCTCATATTTGAAGGGTCGCTCACATTATACGGAGGTACGTTATATGGATAAAAATAGTGTTTTAGAATCTTATCGTTCTTCGTCCATCGATGGTACGGTGGGAATACCACAGGGATGAATTTTGGGTCCATTGTTTTTTATCATTTATATTAACGATTTACCGCAATTTGTCACAGATAAAGTGGTCTTCTATGCAGTTGATACCAGTTTGATTGTAACGGGTTCCACACATCGGCAACTTCTTCAAAATTGTCGGACAACTCTCGACAAAATGAATATCTGGTTTTCCCATAATAAACTAATTTTGAATTGAGAGAAATGAGACTAAATGATTAATTTTCCATGACAATAATAATATAGACGGAACGATGGAAGGTGTGGTACCTTCTGCTGTGAGAAGTTGTAGGTTTCTGGGTTTAACTATCGATTTCTCTTTAAACTGGCATTCCCACGTTGAAGGTGTCATATGTCGGTTGAACTCGACTATTTGCAATAACCTTAATACATTAAAAATGCTATATTTCGCGTACTTTGGCTCTCGTCTGGGCTACGGCTTGTTGTTCTGGGGTGTCAATACAAATATTACTGCTACAAAAAAGATTCATACTCATACTCTGCAATCTGCCCCAACGGGAATCATGTAGACAGCATTTCAAAGCATTGGGTATTCCGACAGTATACAATCTCTATATACAGGCGGCGGCGATGTATGTACACGAAAATAAAAATCACTTCCAGTCTAATATTGACGTCCACAGTTATAATACTAGGAACCCCAACCACGTTCGCAGCGACTTGGCAAGGTCTGGCAAGTATCATAGATCGCACATAACTTTGGGAATTAAAATATACAACGCATTACCCAGCTGCCTGAAGGAGCCTCAGGCAAGCCATTTTAAAAGACGTCTTCGAGATCTTTTATAAGATTACTGTTTTTATTAAGTTGAGGAGTTTCTAATTGCGAGTGGTGACGTGTCTCGGATTGGGCTCCTTCAGGTCCGCCGGTAAGTTAGATGACCAACACTTTGTTTTTCTTTTTTTCTAAATGAATTCTATATTGTGTGTTTCCCGTTTTTTTAAATCAAATATTTTACCATTTTCTTTTTGATGTTACCGTTTTCCGGTTTGTCAAATATTACTTTGTTAATTTATGTTTTTATAGTCAAACTACTACTCATTGTATGTTAGTTTGTTGTTATTGTATTTTATATTATTTTCTTTGTATGTGTTGCAATATTGTTCTATACCAATGGTACGATGAATAAATCAAATCAAATCAAATCAACCAAAGTACTACTATTGTAATAGAATACTAACCTAATCGTAATTACATAGTTCAAAATAATAGAAAATGACAGTTTTGCCAATATTAAATTTGTCCTCATCCTAGAAGTCGCAAGATGCACAAGATGATACCCAATTGGTCCTTCATTCACCATGCAATCAAGTAAACGCTATTGTGTCAAATGTAGGGAAAAATGCCGTAGAATCTGGTAATACCAGTCAAAATTTATTTGAATGAAGTTGTTGTGTAGGATCATGTATACAGTGTCAGTGTCGGCCAAGTATGTATTAGTAATGTAATGTCATGTAATAGCGTTGTTTAACCTCCCGTCAATTGTAGAGTTATTTTCATTTTTGACACTCATAATTTAAAATACATAAAGAGTTTACGTGAAACTTGCTATAAGTGTACAGTACGCCAAATAGAAAACTTTGAGAATCATCCAAGAAGACTTAGATCGAGTTTTCGACTGTTTCAGCTACAGACAATGCTAGATTGTTAGTGAAATATTTTCTGAAAATCTTACGACTCTCGGCCACTATACACAAAGGCGAATGCCATGATGTGCTAGATCTTATTCCAGCAACAAATTATTTGAAGCCAATCTCTACGAAAATAGTGACTATTGTCTAAATTCAATTTTTTTTACTTGGTGGTCCTGAATATAACACTGTTCATGAAAAACAGATTGAATGGTAGTTGCAGTGTTCTTACAATCTGTTAATACATATGATATGGAGTTAATGGTTAATTAAATCGGAAATGTTCGTCTTTGTTTGTGGACGACTTCAACTGCCAGCATATACAAATACTGCATATGTATTAGTTCTTCAAGACATATTATAAAACTGAATCCATTTATAAAATTTCAACATTCATTGGTAAATGATATCGAAGGCTTCCACGGCCCGAGTCTCTATAATGAGGGTCAGAAGGTTTTCGCCTCTAGCGTGGTTGACACGTCGAGTTACCGTGGCCTTCTGACGCCCCTCACCTACCAGAAGGTTTTCGCCTCTAGCGTGGTTTACACGTCGAGTTACCGTGACCTTCTGGTACCCACCCAGTTAACCTCTTTTGCTCCTGAAGAAGCCGCTTACATTAGTGGCGAAACGTCGAGTTATTGTATATCTTGTGCATTTTATTTTTATTTTTATTTGTACTGTATATATTTTACTAATCATGACACGGTCAACACCCGGAAACCCTCATTATAGATTCATTGGTAGGTCAGCAATAGAAAGTTAGGATTTGCTATGGTGGCATGAATTATTGTTTTAGACTCCTTGTACTTCTCATTTCTAATTTAGAATTTAAGGACAAGGCAACGTACTACGAAAATCTCTTGTATAGTGTTTTTTGATAGAAATTTTCTCAGATAATGATACGATTAAATTTTTTGATGCTGAAAATCCTATCAAAGTCTGTAATCAGTTGGTGAAGCAATACTTCTATTTTCAGTACAGGCAATATCCAAGATTTCCGGAAAATTATTTAGTTGGGGCCGATATTTGATGATGGTGATTTAGCCAATAGCTATCATGCATTAGCTTGACTTGATACCATAAGAAAATTATTAGATGGCCTTAGTTATAGTGATTAGATGAGAGATATGGTATAAACGACTTATTACGTTTTTTGATACTGGAATTTCGATATGCAAAATCTGTAGCAGGTGCATTTGGTAACACAGACATTTATGTTTTGACTAATATTTTCAATCATGGAGATTTTTACAAAAGTAGTACGAGGTATCTTTAACATATCGCCGAAAAAACATTTGATAATCTGAAATGATACAGAATTTGGTATGTGAGTCATGTATCTGGCTCTTGCGCATGGTACTGCTCCGAACATTGGCTCCATCCACTTAACGAATACCAGGATTAGTTTAGGTGTCGAGGCCTTAATCTGTTCAACCATTAGAGCCATCAGTCCTAAATGCGGACTGATCTTTTGCGGTGATAATTCAGAGGGCCAGTAAGCAGGTCCGTGAGAGTCTTTAAGTCTGATTCTCCAATATCATAAGATATTATTGTCTTTTCGAAACATTCTGCTGCAAATCCAGTCGGTTAATGAAGCATGTGGATATGTAGTGAAAAGAGGAAGGACGAAGGTGTACTTAGTTTATGTCTTGATTATTGACTTTATTTTTCCCTTCAAAAATCATATTAGAACTATTTACACGTAAGCAGTATCTTCCAAATGTCAATATAAATAATGACATGAGGAAAACCTACTGCGCCGCCAAATTGCAAGAAATTATCATTTTAAATTAAGAGAAGTTGAAGAGTGAAGACTATGAAAAGGCAATGAAAGGTTTGGTAATCAGACAAAAACTTAAAATAAACTTTGTTACGGGATTTGGGTGTGTAGGCAGGCGTTTTCTCAAAGAGTCAGCGGAAAATAGGCAAAGCATGGTCAAAATGATTCTGTGGACATTAGTGTATCAACCAGAAAATAATATGTTGTATGTATGCCGAGCATGATAACATTTTTCTGGGACCACCACCCAGCAGCAGGTGTAGCAATCCTTTCACTTATAGATTCTGAGAAAGGTTACTGGCACAATAACCGATTACTGCCATTAGAGTTTTGCGTAACTTAGTATCTGATCTTACTTGTCATGGTTGTCAGGATGATGATGAAGGAATTCAATTAGAAAGCAAATCTTGGACATTATGAAGCTGACGCTAGAAAAAGTAATCTTGGTCTGGAACTTTGTGCGTTGAGTTGGCAACTGGTACTTCCTACACTTCTTTAATTTTTTTTGGTTTAGTTGGTGTGGTGGTGCACATAGTTTCATTATTAAAACTAAAGTGAAGTTAACGAGATTATTTTGGAACACTATTTTCTAATTTACATTTCATTTAAAAACTTTTAGCATGTATGTAGGTGAAATATCCGATTAATAAATTAAATAGCTTATCAGGCACTTTCGTTCTCTAACCTAAGAAAAGAACACCTCAAAATATCCTTATTACACTATAAACTATGCGCTTTACGGCATATCCTCACGTAAAGTTCACCCGCACTGTACACAGAAAAGCCGATAGTCGGCAACAATAGGGCAGTAAATAATTAGAATTCCTCCTTCTTTCTTTCATTATCTCCCATTCCCCGTTAAAGAGCGCAAACATCTTGAAAGACAGTAATTGTCTTCATATATTCGCGTGGGCGAGCCGCTTTTTTAATAGTGGCGGTGGTATTTCCACCCCTAGATCCCTTTAATTAAGGGCAACCGCGGACACGTGCATCAATTTAAAAATTCCACGCTACCATTAGAGCGCGGTCTGAAATTTTTTAATCATAATAAAATGATAATAGAATGGGGACCGATGAGTCGTAGAGTGGGGGTAAAATCATTTTGGCCGACTAAATTAATACGCGTACACGTTATAATTTTGTTCATATAGGTGGCGCTGCGGTCGCGATTGATACAGCGACGTTGCAGTTACAGTTTATTTTTGCATCTAAATGGTGATTAGTGATTATATGTATGTCGATTCGGTGGAATATGACGTCAAATTCTGCAAACTTCTATGTAATAGCAAGTGGGTAAACCGCGGCAAAGTGGTTACGCCAATGGTTCATATTCCTGTATTAAAATTAGCTTTAAGCTAATATTGTTGAAAATAGAAGTTCGTTAATTGCATAGTTGGATGGTCTGTCTGGTAGAAATTGACGAAGCCTGTGGTTAATAATATCTATTTCGATAATATTGGTGCAAATTTAGTAACTGAAGCTATCACAACCGAATGCAAGTTATTGGGTCAAAATTGAGGATTAGGGGGAAGAGATTGAGAGCAGATAAAAGTTGTAATGTTCTTAGGTAGGCCATCTAATTTACTTTTCTGCATTCAAATAATTTTTGTAAACGGTTCAAAGATGTGAGTCCAATTTTCTTTGATACACTCTGAAAACTATAAGTGACCAACTTGATGAACAAGCAATTATTATAGGAATGAAAAATGCGAATGAAAATAAATGTGAACGAATTACTAGAAAGCAATATGCCTGGTAGTCACAACGAAGCAGGACAGCTAAATATGCATATGGTATCTGTAGGTCTCTCAGTTACAGTTCAAAGATTTGCAATAATTGGAAACACACGTCCATTAATCATTGAATGATTTTCTATTCAATAAACGCAGTAGTTAATAAAAAATAATTTACAAAAGATATTTTCAAATCATAAATACATAGATGGCCATTCTTAATATGATATATGCAGTTACAACCTCTTATTTGCCTGTGTTTGATATCCACTATTCCCAATATCCCCAAATCTCCAATATCTTCTTGCACTTTTATGCTCGACCATTCAAATGGTTCCTGATTCTAAAGCCACTAGTCACTTACACACATCTGAAAATCTGAGAGAGGCACTTCAATGGTATGTACATACATACAAGCATTTCATGGGTACCTATTTATCTTGTATAAAATGTATTCAGTAGAGCCTCTGGGAAAATTTATGGAAGATATATCTAGAAACAGAACATTCGCCAATGAAAAGAGTTTACATGGTTGCCAAGGTACCTTTTCCGTTCAAAACTGCATTAAAACTTTGGCCTTGCAAGCACTACAGTTCAGGAAAACTCTGTGGGCTCACCTATTCCAAACAAACAGAAAAATCTGCATAGAACGAACTTGGCTTACTGGCGTCATTTCTAAACAGACAGGAGGGGTATTGCAGAGCAACTTAGTATTGACATAAGCTTTGTTGTCAGGCTTCCAGCTTTCGTTGGATTTTGTTTTCCTTTAAGCTGATTTTTTACATGATTGCTTAAACACAAATAGACAAGTTAAAACTGAAAAGGATTTTGAGGATTTGGCTCGTGGAATAATTTAGAATAATGTTTTGTGCTTGGTTCCTTCGAAATTCAGATTATATGTGGCTGGTCGTCTCTAGAGTTTATAACTTTGGCTTTTTGTGGATCTTTCGCTTAAAATGGTTAAGAAGTTGGGTTGTTAAAGTTTGGAACCTACAGTATCTGTGTTCTTAGATTTCTGATGAGGAAGTGTCCGGTGAAAATTGTTAACCTTTTGGAAAAGCTCTGGTTAGTGGGATTAGAACCTTTTGTTCAGGATTTGATTTGTAATTGTGTCACAATTTTTTTGACTATCTTGATTTTAAGTCGATTACGTTGTTGCGTTAGAAGTTTTCTATTGGATTCAATTAGAATATTGCTGGTTGCGGAGAACTTATTTTCAAAATTCTTGGCCTTTCTGCTCACCTATATGTATATGGTCAAACCTCTAGTGTCCTACATGTGCATGGTCTTCCTTCTGTGGAAGTCGACATAACAAACCTCATGTCGTGAATAATTTCTCCTCATTAGGATCCTGGTGCCATCGTGTGGATGATTTCCGGTTTGTCCAAGTAGGTGGAGTAGCAGTCTCTTTGTCAAGCATAACCCCTTAAGTTGGCTACATACATACAAATTTTTGGTGCGATCTTGATTTGGTTTTAAAAATTCTCTCTTGAGGCAGTAAGTTTTCATAACAATAACGCAAAATACTGGATTTGTAAGAACTACTATTACATTTAGCCGTAATGAATGACTTATCCATATCATGTATGTTTGCATTTTTCTACTCTCGAATTGACAAGCGATAAAATGTTATGTGAAATTTGAAAAAAACGGAAGTTTAGAAGGAGACTGTTGTATTGTGTTGGTTTGCGTGGGAAAATTACTATTTTTAAGATTTTGGCATAGATTACTTTTCATGTCCAATACATATATAGGAAAAGCTATAACAAAGCATTCTTGATGTTTCCATTAGAGAACCATCAGTTGAATTTCTCTGTTAATGGAGGGATTAAACCGTGGGCATATATCCCCACGATATCAGGCTATACTTTTCAATTGAATTTTATAGTTCAGTAAGTTTTTGTTTAACAATTGATAATATTTACTTAAATAACTTGCAAGTTTGGTTTTCTTGCTTTTGGATTGGCAATCCGCGCATTGTCCGAGACAGATTAGTATCTGCTAGAGACCTGTCATTGTATGATACTCCCGGGATGTGCTACTTCCGACCATTGGCCAATAGAGGGCATGACGTTTGAATTAGTCCATTAACACAAGTATATATCTATCTATAGGTTCTTTCCAACAATACCATTAGAACTAATTCCAGAACCCGTCCATAACTGCAAAGTGCGCAAACGCGATTTCTCTACCGGTTCAGAACTAATTCTAAATAAGCGTTCGTTGGAACACAAATTAGAACTTATACTCAGCTGTTACAAATATTGACAGATAGCTTAACCTAAAAAATAAGGCATCAACATTGCAGGTAAATATTATTTTGAATGTTGTACATTACCTAAAAAATTTTCATTTTTTAGGTAATGTTTATTTCAGGAAATAAAACTAATCTTGTAACGAACCTGTTCGGGTGTTAATGAATGTAGCTTCCGGTTAGACCTTCTTTTCAAGATAGAAGATAAAAATTTAGTTTTATTTTAATGGTTTGCATACTTGTTTATTTTAAATTATTTTCGATACCTGTATATTTCCACATGATTTCCATACCTGTGTATTTATGATTTTGTCTGAGAAAGAGCATGTCCGTTTACCCCCCAGTTGCATGATGTCACAAGGAAGAGTGGGAATCTACCTATAAAAGAGCGTGCAGTTCACAGAGAGAGGCAGAATTCCTGGTGGAACGTCGATTAGATTTGATGCTCCTGGGAATAAAGTAAAGTAAAGTAAAGTAAACTTTATTCCCAAAAGACCAAAAAAAAAAACATGGCATAGGGGAATTCACATACAAGAAAACGAAAAAAGATAAGATAATAATGGCAAATGAGAACAAAAAAATAACTCCACACTTTCTATTGAACGTCGATTAGGTTTGATGTTCTAGAAATACTTCCCGAATTCCTGGTGGAACTGCGATTAGATTTGGTGGTCCTGGGAATAACTCCGCAGTTTCTATTGAACGTCGACTAGGTTTGATGCTCTAGTAACACTTCTAGAATTCTGGCTAAGTCCACAACTGGCAATTAGAAAATTTCCGTACCAATGTAAATTCACTCTTTAATTCAAGTATAGATTTCCGACACTGTGTTTGTTGAAATTAGTAGCAACATACCCAGTAACGTACCAGCTGTTTATTTCTAACCGCGTATGTAAATATTCCGTATCAATTGATTATTATTTATTTGATTTACCTCTCTTTTATTATCTTGTAAAGAAATTGTTTATAGTTGAATACCTGGAATTTTATTTTCTCCAACATCAGCGAGGCACCTGTGAGACTTAAATATAGTAACTGTGGGCCTGATTTTGTTTTGTAAACAACACTGTCAAAACTAGCTGACATATTTAGGTTAGGAAACTATCGATAAAGAAGAAACCGTTTCGACAACCGGAGGAGTTAGGAGAAGCACCAGGTTCAAATACGAACAATACACTAGCGTTACAATTTTGCAATTTGTGCTGTTATAATATTAATTTGTATCTGTAGAGCAAACGCTCGTTCTAAACAACACCTTCTGATACAGATAGATATTGTTACGAATGGCGCCATCTAGCGACAAAACCGTTTAAAATGGATTATGCAGTGCACTGTAATTAAGATATATGGATGGTTCGCGTGTTTTCTGGAGACATTCTAGAGAGGGCGTTCTAGAACAGTCTAGTTTAGTGTAGAGAATTCTAGAAGCTATATTTTATGTATATAAGGGTGACAATCTCGTATGCGGGACAGTCTTGAACTAGCGCGTAATTAGAACGGACGCTGTGAATATAAATACGAAACGTGCATATAAATTTGTGTTAGTTGAAGTAAATAGTTTAATTAGTGTTCTACGTTACCAAGTAATTCTTAAGTGTTAAATTAGTTTAAATAAATACTTCTGTGAAAATATTATCGCCTGAAGATTATTTTAAAACCCTAAAACGTAACAATATGTTATATTTTGCGCGGCGGAGGGGGATGGCAGAAGAGGGAGAGAGGAGAGGGGGGAGAGGCTGATATGACGTTCCCACTGAATATAGAAGAAGAAGGAGACATTGCAAAATGGATTTATAGCGGAATAAAACTTATTACTAGATAAAATATTTTACGAAAGTGATTTTCTCAACATCTTTCAATATTTTATCAGTTTTACTTTTTCGAAATCTGATTGCTTCCACGGAAAATATTCGTTGTTACCTGCACTCCACTCCTTGTTCTGTTGATTAAATATAGATCTCTAGATTTATGCCGTCCTAGCTCTTAAGAAGTTTCAAACGCAACGTGCAATTCCCTAAATAATTACGGATAATTATCTTAGAATTTGAACTTCATTAATTCTGTCGTATCGAAACAGCAATACTTTACTCTCTGAAATCTTTCGAGTTACACTATCAGTTAATTAACGTAATATACTGTGGCACTCGACTGCTGAAGTAATTTCACAACAGTAACTTCAATTAGATCATGTACGGGAAGGTACTGGAGTTGCTGAGAAAGTTTAATAAGCCCCATCAGACGAAGTGGTGCACATATCAAGCGTAGATAATTGGTTGAAACAAACGGCGACGTATGAAATTCCACCTTGTTCACTGCAGTTTCCGTTAAACTGATTCCCAATTTGATTCGCGAACGTGCTTATTGCCGTTTTTAATTTGCCGGTGTCGGTCGCTTTGTTTTTGCACAGTATTAATTGATGAAACGTCATGAAAATAATTAATTTGTTTTTTTTTGACAAAACATAGGTACATATTTCAGCGCAACAGTTTTCGCGAATAAAGCAACAAACACCATATTTGTAAATGAATATCTAACGCTTAAAATTGACGTCACAGCAAACAACAATTTAGTAAAAGGAATATCGATTTACGCCCTAATTCACATCGCAGTCCCACCACGCAATCAGAGGCGGTATTACTTCCATGCGAACTTTCGCCGCTTTTTAATATTAATACGATCTAATGCCTTCTTGTCGGCCAGAGATGAAATTTAAGCTTCCCCCGACACGGACGCGAACCGCATTAAACCACTTTTTGCCTCTCGCGGAGGTTTCATTAAATTATCCCGACGGTCACTCAAGTTCTCTCGTGATTTACATTATTGAATTAAACGTACACGTAAAGCTCCGGCAACGACATACAGCATCCGGTAGTATGACATAAATCCTGCTGTGTAATGTTTTGTCGGCCCAATTTTAGATTGTTTTCGAATACACGAACTTGTCGTATTTACTTATATATATATGTATATATACACATATATGGGAGAAAAGGGAGGATTCTCTTTTTGTGTAGGCAGGTGTAAAGTAGCAAAAACTATGCTCGGATTTTCGGGAAGTAGTATTTGTTTCGTTTAGATACGCTTTAAATTGGGAGAATTGACGTAGAATCCGAAAATCAATGCATACTGGTTCCAGCAATCTATTCCTCTGTTAGGAAAAATACA
>SMLS01063249.1:0-21682 GCA_004785975.1 Popillia japonica
GGGGGGGTTCACTACCACCACTACGACTTTAGTTGTATCTTCAAATACGAGGAAGAAGCTCTTGGCGAAAAAAATATTATATGATAACGCTAAAATACTCATCTCCAATGCCTTCCAAAATGGAGGCTGTTGTTGTTTGGGGAACATTGGACCAAATTATATCACAAATTTGGGTATTGATTAGTAATTATTAAGGTCTTGCGCAATTAACAAGTTCTTAAATGTCAAATATAAAATTAACAATCTCTTGTAATGTCTAGGCAAATATCGCTACCTATACATTCAATTTAAACACTTATTAGTACGTTAACCTTAATTAAGAAAAAAAGAAGATGTGTGCCATACAGCAGCAGGTAAGTTAGAAAACATATAAACAGCAAGGCTGATTATTCTGCTTAATAACTTGCACGCTACAACATTCTTTGTTATTGAATTTATTAAATTTAAATAGAAATAGGAGTGCACGGTATTTTGTGCGGTCTGATGGATATTGTAAACAATATTTTGAATATAAATAGATTATTTATACAGAATTCATATATGCGGAGTGTAAAGTCGTTACTTCCGCAAATCACGAGAACTAATATTTGTTAATTAAGTTAGATAAAAGCGTTTTTAGACGTAAAAATAAATAATCGTTAACATTCTTGGCGTGTCATTTTCCGAATAAGAAAAAATTCCAAACGTGTATTACCTCCAAATTAATATCGACTGCCGTAGAAATAGCAACAAATTAATTCAAGCATTGAAGAAGATGAATTTAATTCTCTATCACGCTATCTCAGCGGAAAAAAAGAACGTGAAGCTTTGCGTTTTAACCTTGACGTTATGGACGACGTAACAGGATGTTTCGCTTTGTGAAATGATCCGTAAAAATGGTATAATTATCCAAAAAAGAAAAAAAAATCAAGAATTATTAAACAGGTTTACGACATTTCAAAACAATACCATTACAGTTGCACAATACGTTACAGTTTTAAAGAATTTTCGCATTAATGCCACATTAAATATATAGATTTCTATCGCGACTTTCCTCACAACACTACAGCACTGCATGACCCAGTTTGTTGCGTAAGGATATTCGAAAGCAATATATACGAATACCGGGGCCTATAAGGTGGAGATTATGCACGTAATGGTATTGTCCAGGAAATCGTTCACATTTTTTTTTCCGATGCGGTTCTACATTACGAACAAGGAAACGAATCGGTTGTTAAGTGTGTTAGTCGATGGCCTCTTTCTCATACGTGTCGGTGTCGCTTTGCCTGATGCAAAACTGATTTGTTTCCGTACTAAAATCGGATAATTTAACAGCTAAAATACCGGAAAAAGATGTTTTAGTATAATACATACAGTAATTATTATAGCTGCTGTAAATAAACGCAATTGTGACATATTTTTGTTTGTATTTATAATTAATTAAGCATTTGAGATTGCGTGAAATTGTAATGGAACAGGATGCAGGTCATTTTGTGTAATCCATCTGGGTGGTGATGATTATGTTGGAAAATTACTTTAAAGCAGATATCGCTGTCTTTGCACTTTATTGTACTTAGGAGAAAAATGGAGTGCTATCTAGGTCTTATGTGACTAAACCCCACCCATCTTGTCAAATTTGACATGTAGAGAAATTTTCTGAATTTTGACAGTTATCCAATACTGCCAACCTTCTCGGCAGTTATGGTACCAACATAGAGATTCAGCCTTGTATCTTCTATGTTTTGGAGCGCACCAAACGTCAAATGTCAAATAAGTTTATTGTCTTGCAATTTTTTTGGCATATCTAAGGATACAACTAGAATAGTATTGGTGGTAATGAACCATGACATATTATTGCAATAGAACAATTGAAGTTTGTTAGGTTATATAGTGACCATGTTGTCAAGCAAAATCTGTGAACTTGTGCCATAGTCTATAGCAATTTACCATGCAACGTTATAGCGTTGAGTAATGCGTGCAAATCCTCAAATTTTCAATTCCCAAAAACATTCAGGATTGGCTTGCTGGAACAAAAAAAAATTGTAAAGGCATATACCCAATCGTACCAAAATTTTAAAGCAAATATTTTCAAAATTTGACAGTTCTCGAAAGGATTCCAACCATGAGTGCTGTCAAAATTGAGAAGTAAGTGACAGATTGGCATAAAAATTACAACTGCCAACCTTAAATAAACATATTATTAAATTTGACATTATTGTCGTTATGTGACAGTTATTTGTCAAAAAGGATTTTATTCCAACTCTCCACAATTCGACAATTGTCAGAACTGTTCGTATTGCCAAAATTATATTTACGTCAGATTTCTCAATTTTCTTTTTGAAATGTTCTAACCATTGCCCCCGATCTTTTGGCTTCATTACAGCCATTTTATCGAATCGAGTCGACTATTCAACATCAGCATTTTCAATAAATTAGCCAACAGCAGTACAAGTGCAATATTAGCTGGATATATTGGTATTACGCAAGACTGTAGAAAGCAAAAAGCAATTTGGGTTTTCACACAGTGTGCTCGCTAATTGGTGTCTGGACCAGTTGGAAGGTGACTTAAACTTTGGCCAAAACAATAATCTTCCATTTTTCGACAAATAGATGCATGAACATGCAAAATTATCCAATTCAGAACAAAGCCAACCCACACGATGTGGCCCAACACCAAATGGATTTTTAAAAGTCAGTATCTGGTTCGGAATCTGGTCTGGCGAAATCATCATGGATACGATGGACGATTTGGTTGAGCAAATAAATTGGTGCCTGCTAAAAGTCAGCATAACGAACCTCAGCTAATCGAAACATCAGGTATACTACTCTGTGGGCTGGAGACTGTGCTCATCCAGTACATCTGCAAATAAAATCATGAGTTCCAAACTGATAAGGCGTTTAAATCAGCTGATGCCAGATCGTCAGAACCACCAACAATTTGCTCAATTATCACCTGGTTTTCTTTCTCCTTTAGGCTCGTTTAGAATAAAGTCAAAGATGGTTATAATTTATCCCACCACCATGCAAGAATTTTTGATCGAACAATTCCCGAAGACAGAACAAGTTCTGTTGTTTTTCCGAAAATTTTTGATCAATAGAACTACGTTTTGGGCTTTCTTCGTTTTGCTTTTGCAACCCAACAAACTAGACTTCCCAATATTAAAAACTTTACGACATATTGACGTGTAACAACTGAATAATTGCGTACTGAATTTCTCCATACACTCCACGAATGGTAATTAAAAACCTCATTTATTCGCGAAGTTGTGCGTTGGTTGCACCAGAGGAATGCAAGCCACGAATATTTACGCGCCAGTATGGCTCTTGCCCGCAATTATCCACCATCATATCCGCATATCCATTATTACCCGAACGTCGATAAATCATTGCTTTAATGTTAATTGTTCGGCTTTCGTAAAACTGGTCGTAGTATCGTCGTTGGTAATTGATTTCAGGGTGAACTCCGCGGTGTTCTTAGACAGGAACAGATCGCTTGAAGCTACGCTAATTAGAAGGGAAATATATACATACGTAATGGCCAAGGAATTGGTTGTAGTTATAGGTGCATAAATGTATTGGTAGGTGCTTTTTACCAAGGTTTATATAGTTGCATCACTAATGAGGTAGTAGCACTAGTCTCTCGTAGTGAAATCATAAATTGATAACAAATTCTGGTTTATCTTTATGCTATGGTTATGTTCGTTATATTTAAAGGCAAGCATAAAACAGCCACTAGCGATCTTACTAAGATTTCTATCGCGGTTATAGTTTATTAACGGTAAAAGATATTACGATTTCCTTCCATTATATCTCAATGGGAGTCGCTTTATTTTCTGAACCATACCTTGTTCACTTGCTGCAACAACAAAGGCAACAAATGAAATCTTAACCTATACAATATAGAAGAACGCCACAAACTCCAAGAACATTTCAGTCTTTTATCGTGGTTTAATTATTCTGTCAAATGCTTGCTTAAAAAGCTAAAGTTCTTCCCCAGCTCTTCTTGAGGGAGACTAAAAAATGCAAATCTGTATTATCTTCCTAGAGCACCTTTTACCTTGACGGCCAAAGAAAGCCAGCATTCCGAAGCTATAAGACAATCAAACAAGTTGATCAGTTTTTCTATGGCTAAATTTTCAACCTCAACAAAAAAGATCTTACCACCATCACGGCTTTATTCACTCACCATGACACTCTGAAATATCATCTGAAACACACACACTTAATACCGGCTAACGTTAAAGCCATACTGCCTAGGAATATTCTAAACTTCTTCAGAAGCTTGGAGATCAATTGAGACTAAAATATTAATTGTATTTACGATAAATATTAGTAGTTGCAAAAAAGAGGAGCAATCAAGGAGTTTTTTATGTTGTAGGAAGACTATCCTAAACCAATCTTTGAGAGATGACAAATTTACCCAAAAACTGCCCCAAAATCGCAGCAAATATTCGCCAAATTTTTTGCCTTATAGATTTTACAAGGGTGTGGCAGAATTTCTGATACTGAGTGGATATTTTGCAACTCTGCGATGAATAGGTAATTTGTTTTCAGAATCAGATCATAATTTTGAGAGGTGAGATAGAGTAAGAAATGAGATATCAGATTTACCCATAGTGTTTGGAATCTTTCTAAATTTGAAGGAAACAGATATTAACAAAAGCGCGTCTAGCCATCTCATCATACGGTGGTCATATTTTGGTCCATTGAAGTTCTACAACTGATCTTTTGAGGTATTCCTCATGGCCGGATAAATCACAGGTTGGCCAAGAAATCCACAAGATATCCCGAAAACGTTTTAGCTTTCTTGACCTCTACACTCAAACAACGATAAACTAGTGGGAAGCAGCCTGCTCCTGTTCATAAAGACTGTTTTGAAGACTCTTTCCTTGATTGGCGGATTGTAAATCGTACATACAGTCTCATAGGCACAAACTCAGCTGTAACGAAAGTCTTAATGCAGCAATAGAAACTTCCATCTGTTGGTTTTGGACTTACGAATGCTATAATTTCTTGGCATATCATATTTAGCTAATTTATTGCTTCTGATTCCAGAATAGGCAATTGGCAGTCATCTTGCCTTGATACTGTAATGTTCTAGTGATGGTGGTGGTGTTCTGGAGTTTCCTCGGGCATTCCAGTACCACCCCAGAATCGATGTTAGCCTACAGTGCTCGGAAAGGAGCTTGACTATCAGATAATAGTTTGACTGATCTATTATCATGCAGGTACTTCAGCATGTCCTCTACGCAAGCCTGTTAGATTATCCAGGACAAATATGTCCAAATTGCGTTTGCAAAATGTGGACACATTTACATAAAATATCGAGTAATCCAATTTAGGCATTAGATTTGTATTAATTAAAAACTATGCTATCCTGAATTCTATCTACGGTTTGTTCCAACATTTTTAAAAATTTCTTTATTATCTCAAGAGATATTGTAGAAAAGGTTTGGACTTGTGTTATTTGTTGTACTAGCAACATCTAGATGTCATTTCAATAGATAACTAGCCCACCTTAATCTTGGGAGATAGGTAGGTAATTGTTAAAGTTGTTGAAAATATTTATAAATCTGTTAAAATCTTGATGTTCTTTTGATGGGCTTTTTGGTAGATCAGGGCTGTTTGATAGACCAATTCGTCTCCTGAAGATTATAGTTCAATTGAGACAGAACGCTCCCCGTACGTAATAATTGAAAATCTACTACACAAATATCAGCGATTTATTCAAAAATCTTTAACAAAATATTTGCAAATCTCTTTGTTTGGGTTCTTCCATGGAAGGTAAATGCTGGATAACTAGATGCTCTGAATATCATGGTTGCAGAAAATTGATCTCTAGGAGATTATTTTTAAATTCTGGCAAAAATTTTTGCCAAAAAGTCCTTAAATAATATTTAAAAATATATGTGGAAAAGGCTGTCTAACAATGACATTTCTTTATCAAATACATCTAACAGAGCATTGTTAATTTTTTTCTCAAAAAAGTTACCACATGTTTAATTAATGCTTAAATTTTATTTTGTAGGATATTATTGAAAAATCAGCAAATTAATCTCCCAAATTTCGGAAAAGCTTTTAGATCTTCTTGGGGGTTGTCAGCATCTTCTAAATACGCCTTTTCGAAGTGTTGGTAACTTTGTCAGGCTACCATTACGTAATCAAAACCTTCTAAGGTGATACCTCATAAGACTGTAACAAGCGAATAGAACCACCATGATGCTATGATCTTTTTTGTTGAACCCCAACAGACTCCACAATTCTCTTTTGACTGTTTCCCATGTTGAATATAAATTTCTGTTTTGTAGTATAACTGTGCTTCTTTGGGCGAGAGCTTTCAAGATGACCAGACAATCGCAGGTTAGCTTCGATTTAAACTTGCATATATTCCAACCAAAGCACATTGTTCAATATTATCTATGCATTTATGCTTGAAACATTTTTGGGCTTGTATCTAGTATTACCAAAACCTTCCTACAAGTAATCTAATCAAATCTAGATGTAAAATGAACCAAATAGATAAAGAAAAGCTTAATTCTACACCAATAATCCCCAAACAGCTTTGCATCCAATAGGAAACCTATCCTAAACCAATATTTGAAAGTTGACAAATCCACCCAACCTTGCCCCAAAATCGTAGCAAATGATATGGCAGATTTTCTGATACACAGTGGATCTCTTGCAACTGTCTTTATCAATTTCTTCTAGCAGAGCATTACTAATTAGTTTCTCAAAAAAGTGACCACATATTGTACTGCTTAGCCTTATTTTTTTTGTGGGGTCTCTTTGGAAAGTCAGAAAATGTTAAAGAATGTAAGACCTTTTGTGACCACCTTTAATCTTTCATTTAGAATTTTCTTGGGGGATATGACTAACTAAGACATCAGGTTGTTCAACATAAATGCAACAGTTCAAGGTGGTGGTCAAACCTCCGCCACAATGAAACTTTCAGAGGTAAAAGTGGGACCTCATAAGATTTTTGTGTACGATCGTTCTCATTTTAGAATGTTAGCATACAGGAAGATTTTTTTTTGATCAGTTCCCATTGAAAGACAAATTTCGCCTTTAGATGTGTGTGTCCTAATTAGGATATAGGAGAAGGTGTTGTACCTTTGACCAGGTTTTACTTTGAAAATTTTTGAAGACACAGGATAATTCAAATTGTTTTTAGACTAATCAATTATGATACTTAACCTTTTCGTCTATAGAATCAATATTTTTTTTACTTCTTTTTCATAAGTTTTAACCCAAATTTGTTGTTACACATTTGTCAAAGGTTCAACATACTGTTGTACCTTTGACCAGCATATATGGATTTCAGACCAAAACAGGTAAAATAAACCAAATATATATCTTACATGAAAGTTTATTGTTATAAAATCAGAGACATAAACTAGACCTAGTATTCATTTAATAAACATAAGAAAATTGCTTATTCTACTTTGTAGGATGAAAAATCTATTCCAAAATTTAAACATTCTCGTTGACGTGCTGATCCATCTGATTTGGCAGAGTTGGGAAGCTTGGCGACAACATCCTGTAGGTCAATATCATAATATATGTAGAATGGTCCTCTAGAATGAATTTGTTTCCTCGTATTTTCTTTAGATATTGGACTTAAGCAGTATCATTTTCCAAGGACATTTCATGTGCAACAAAACGCTTTGAGATTTTCTTTGTTGAAATATTAACTAGAATGTAACCACCTTTTTCCAGTTCTTTGTCCTCAAATTGAAGCTCATCATTGAACTCTTTAATTTCACTTTCAAAGTTTAACTCACTTTCATCAGAAGAAATGTTCTTCACTCTCCGAACTATTTTCTACCACTGTAGGCGTATCAAAAAGAATCTTTTTTGATAGTTTAGATGGTTTCACTGTTTTGCTTGTTGTTTTTATTGCTGGTGGTTTCCTTTTCAATAATAACCAGTAATAACTGCTGAATACAGATGATGTTGTATCTTTGACTTGGTCAAAGGGACACCACCATGAAATGGTCAAAGGTACAACACGAGTACGTACTTCCAGACATTTTATGTATATTCTCAAAAGATAGGTTATAATATCAGTTTCAAACCTTCAAGAGAAGTTAAAGGATAAACATCAAATAACAACCCCTCACTTTCACTTTTCTTTGTAGCAAAATATAAATTTTATAACACAAACAATAAATTAATAAATACTTACTTTTCAGTACTTAACAAAAATTAATAAAGTAAAATATCTTCCACCAAAGACAGCTTTCATTCTCCCTTGCGTGATGAAGTGGTCCTCTGGTGGCAGTTCTATGAAATAGTAACTTTCTCCAACTCAAACTTGCACAGCCCTGCACCGGATTTGTACAGTATGTCCAGTCATGTATTTCTGCTTGAAAAATGTTTGGGCTTGTACATAATACCCCAAAATCACTTCAAAGTGATTGGCAAAATCAAACTTTGGTGTCATGTGTTTTAGCTGTGCTAACTCTTCTAGATCTAGAATTTGGAAATGACCCATTAAGACTGGGATTCGATTCAGCCTAGTTTTCCCTTTTTTTGGATGGTGATGGGGAGGGGTGGAGGAGGAAAAGGGGGAGGACCACATGGAGCTATACTTATTCTCTTTAACACATAAAACATTACATCAGCTAATTAAATATGTGCACAAATGCTACAACAGATGTCAACCGAACATTACAATCTAGGCCGATAAAGTAGGAAATTAGGACCCTCTTTGCAAATAAATACATATCAACTGAGCTCTTGCAATAAATTTGAAGCTGTTGTATGATTACTTAAAATTTAAAAACCTTACATTACGTAATTGTTATAAATGGCAAAACAAGAAATCCAGCTTTAACTAATCTTATATAAATATTTATACGGCAATCATGCCCGACACGAATCCGCTATTAACGCAACTCTACTTAATTTAATTGAAAGAGGATCACGTTTTAAAACAGCTTCCAGATACATACACTCGCAACTTTATCTTTATAAGCTGCTTAATTCGATCGACTACTGCCGTTCATTTCAAAATACCAATTAACCTATCTTAATGCATACAACATTTTAAGACGCATTTACTATTTATATTCAGCTAACTATCTTAGCGATTAACGCTTACTCTTACTGCAACAATATCGTAGTATGCACAAGAATATGGTATATAAAAAAATTACCATTCAACCTTGTTATTTAAGCTTGGCACCTTTCACTTTCCCGTTGCAGCGATTGCATCTCTTAAGGTCTCCCTTCTGGCCGAAAACGTTTTAGTTCGAACCACTGTAACGTCGTATTCGTATTGGAAGTAAAAGTGAAGCCGTTCCGTCGGTCCCGGGCTATCATAACTTGCGATTTGCTCGACCGCCAGTCTCATTGAAAACGGTTTCAAAATGGCGTGTAAGGTCAGCAACTTATAATGAATGAATCATAGATGCATGTTCGAAACGAGTTTTTCTTTGTTGAGATTGGACCGATAAGATTATCAAATATTATATTTAATGAGATTTTGTAATGTGACGTATGAAGTTGGACTAAACAAAAATGCAGAATTTTTTAAATCGTGTTTTGGGGATTGCCTTCTAAAATTTTTTAATGCTCTAGGATTTATTGATTTATAAACCATCAAAATCTTCAGAAATTGAAACAACATAAATCTGTTATCGGAGACCAAAACCAATCCCAAACATGTCAAAGCTAGGTCACCTGTTTTTTAATACAGTTCAGTCTTAGTTGGGTGTGGTAAGTCACTGAACGACCAGCCTTTAGGACAGGCTTTAGGAGAATGTGCAGTAGGTACTTACCGTTCCTAGCATAGAAAGCGTTGAAATAAACATTACATAACAAACTCATCCATTCAAAGATTTTGAAAAATGAAGAAGACCACACTGTCATTAAATATCTGCAAAAGAACCGTCTGTGATCTTCCCGAAAGCTATATCCGTAAGAGCTCATTGGGAGACCGATCAAAAAAGCTTCCACTGCTCTAACTTTCCAAAACTAAGACAGCCAAAAAAATTTTGTTTACGGATAATAGCGAAAAGTGGTGGAAAATGCTAAAAAATGAGAATTGGGTGAAAGATGTTGGGTAAATTGTGGCGGAAAATTGTGGAATATGGCTGAAAAATGAGGGAAGTATTGAACAAGGATGATATACTCTGCACCAGCTATAGATGGTGGTGGAGAACAACCGGCTGTAGTGTGAAGTGGTGGCGCAGAGGGTGATTGAATGTTGTGAAAAACGCAGAAATCTCTGACTACTTTCTGTCACGTTTTCTAACTTTCCAGAACCTTAGAACAGGTTCTACCACATTATGCCAAATTCTCATTTTCCTTACATTCCACGACATTCATGACATTCCAAAAGTTTACATCACTTTTCCACCTCTTTCTACCACAATCGTTTATCTCTCAGAATTTTCCACAACTTTCTACTACTTTTCGCTTCATTCTGAACCCTTCCGCCATCTTTAAACACATTCCAGTTCTTTCTACAATATTTCACCACTCTCCACAATATTTCACCACATTCCACCAATTTGTACAACTTTCCATAACTTTCCGCGACATTTCTTCACTATAGCACCACAACAAATTTATGAAGATATGGTTTCAGTATAGATGGGGATGACGCCTCTTCATATCAAGTGAAGAATTGGTCGGCCGCAAACTGTGTGCAGTCAGGAAAATGTTGATCGTGTCTCTAACTTGACTAAAAAATCAATGCGATATGGGCACCCCAAATGTTAACACTCAAACAAACACAAGAGAGTAACAACTTCAGATGCGAATTTAAAATTGTTTAACAGTGATTAAAAAAAAATCTAGTTTGGTTACCGTTAATCAAACCTGGGTTCACCACTTCGATCCCGAATCGAAAGTCCAAAGCAAGAAGTTGGGACATGGAGGATTTTTCTAACTCCAGTGCAGTTATAACTTTTTTGTCCAAATCTCTTATTTTATAAAAAAAATATAAAAAATTAAACAATTTAATCGTAAGAAATAAGCATAATAAATTATTTTAATCGTGAAAAAATTCTATAAAAAATTTGTCTTCCCACACCGGGAATCGAACCCGGGCCTCCTGGGTGAGAGCCAGGTATCCTAGCCACTAGACAATGTGGGATTGTGAAAGTACGTTTACAAATTTCAGATATAAACTACTTCTTCAAACAAATATATAAAGATTTTTATACATTTCATTACCTAAATAAAAACTTTAGTGCAATTTGATACTCCTACACTATAAAATGTAATGATTAATAGCACTCACTAACTGTCGGCGGTGAAAGTATTTTACTTGCACATATACATAAATCATAGAATACCTACATACAATTTACGTAGGCAAACACATTACCAGCACAAGAATAATTTATATCTATTAATGCGTTATAAATACGACATACACGCATAATTGTTTAAAATTGATGGAATAACCTTTCACCAGCTTTGAGGCAATTACATTTACATATCTTGTCCTCCTTTCAAAAATCATTTTTTGTTTTTATTAAAATGCAGTTTTATTTTAAAAAAATCATAATTCGTGTATGTATATTTTTGTCACAAATATCAATAACCTCGTATACGAATTAACGCAATTCCACCTATATTCACATTCGTATAATAAATTACTAATATAAACCGTGAGAAAAATCTATACAATTCGATTTAGATCTAAAATTTTAGGTTACACTCAATACAACACCGGAAATTAAGAATTTGCCAGGAAATCTTACGTAAGCCTAAACATAATTAACTTCGTATTAGAAATAAAAAGGGCGTTAAGCTCCTTCCTTTACTATAAAACGTAACACTGGCAAGAACTGTGTATTATAGCATTGATCACATTATAGTTACGTAGTAAAATATGATCTACAATCTGATTATGTTTTTTCGACTTATTCTGCATTCGGCGGTTAGTTTAGAAAGTTATATGTGTGTATGTAGATTATGATTGGACGGACCTCGTACATATGAACTTTAATACTAAACAATATTTTGCAATACTTCCCATTACCAGTTTATAACTATAACGTAAATGCCAAGTGAATGTTGCACAATTTCCAGCTTGATTATTCCACGGACTTTTTTGATTAATTGATTAATTGAAAGTGTTAAGTTGATGTATGTATACTGCGGATAGGTTTTTGACACTAATTTTAATTTTAATTAGAGAATGATTGAGCATGTATGTATTCGGTGACAGTATCAATTTAAGCTGTTAACTAAAATCTAGTTCAATTCATAATTTTAAGAATGTATTTGTTCTGAAGGTTCTAGTTAATAAAATTCACAATTAAATGCCAATATTTTATAGGAAACATCATTTTACTGCGCCATTGTACCATGCGACACCATGCCTAAAAGAACTGACATTGTAGCAATATGGCTACTGTTGTTTACCTGTTGCCATAGTTACGCGGTTAGACGACAAATTTATTATTGTCTTTCTCTTCATTTGAGCCAAATCTCTTTCCTGTGAGGGCCAAATCTGGAGAATATGATGGGCGGGGAAGCAATTCCAAACTTAATTTATTCAATTTGACCATGGTTCTCATTGATTGTAAGACGATGCATTGTGTTGGTTTACTTCTTCATTGGAGACCTCTTTTCCACAATTTCCTTTTTTAATCACTCCAATAATCCACACTAGTACTATGTCTTGATGCATTTTCCTTTTTCAACGTAGTCGATAACCAAAATTCCTTGCACATCCCAGAATACAGACTCTATATCCTTTCCAGTCGACTGTTCTGTCCATAGCCACTTTGGGCAAGGTTCACCGTTTCCTATTGACTCAGCTGACTGTCGTTTGGACTATCGAGTGAAGTGATAAAGCCATGCTTCATCCATGATCATATACCGCATGGAAGAATCTTTATTTCGACTGAAATGAATTGAACATGTTCTTGTGATATCTCATATCTCTGGGGTGTTGGCTATCTCGTTAAACCTCACTTTGCGGGTAGCCAAAGTGATTTCGTGGATTTCTCCAATGTTTTTCGATGTAACGAACTCAATTGGGCAACCAAAATGTGCAGGATCATCGCTGCTTGTGCGGCCACGTTTAAAGTCTGCAAGCCACCGTTCCACTGTTGTTTTCAAAGGAGCAGAATCCGGATAACGTTTATCAAGCCAAGTTTTGCCATGAATGATATTTTTTTCCCGTCCGACAGAAATTGAGGAAAATCTATTGTTTCGAAAATCTCAACATTAGCGCCAGTAAAACCGCTGTAACTTGAAAACAACTGGCCGGATTGGCGTGAAACTTTGACAGACTTTTATGTCAATCTCGTCAGTGTTAGGCTACTCGAACTGTTCTTGTGCAGTAAATACTTGGAAGTCATTAATGACAAAATAACAAACTGGAAAGCTACCATTTTACAAAATCTTTGACCTGAAGCAAGCCAATTTCCATCTTCTTTTGTAATCTTTACTTCCTTGATGACCTCAACCAACCAAACAACGTCATACTAGCGTATAATTTATTATACGTCAGCAATGTCGCCCACGAACGTCAGATTGACAACCTCAACTGTTTATTACTGAGAAAACCTTAGTAGTCCAGGTTAAAAAGCTACCCATTCACTCTTTCGATCCCATAATCTCTATACTTATAATTTTGGTAACTACAAGAGCATAAAACTGTAAACGCGTTCTTCCTACAATCTATCCTTTATTCAGGAAACAATTACGTCCACAATTCAATCGAATCAAACTACCAATTTGTTAAGTAAATACTTACACCATCCCATTATTACATCTACCGATCTAAACTGCAACAAACACACGAATTAAAGTGAGAGTTTCACCATTTTACACGATTACTATTGTTACCTTTCATTTCGCAATGTAAGAAAGCAATTATTACGCTACCAAGTCCGAATTGTGCTCGTTTATAGAAAGCGAATAGGTCAATAAGTTATCTGCGAGTGTATTTATAAGTTGGGACTTTAAAAATTAGAAGAGGTCGTGTAAAAAACCAACCGGAAATTTCACCGTTTTACACTTGAATACTAGAAGTGAAACCGTACACGAATACGCTTTTTCTTGCGGATTGTTTATACATTTGAGGATCTACGATCGATCGGTTCGTGCTGCTTCCTTTGTGGAAGAAACGATGAAATCTTGGTAATAATAGTATCTGACATACATTGGGTCGATTGACCTCTGTACGTTCTAAGTTTTAACATGAAGCGCGCCAGCCGTATACTGAGATGTTTTCACCGTTTAATTTACAATAATAAATAAATTAATTTTTTTCTTATTAAATATATACTTTAATCTTTCTTTGCAGAGGGTAGAGTCGAAGTCTCTCGAGAGAATAAGTACCTGAGCACATTAGCGCCTGTCAAAGTCTTGGGCGAACTTGCCATATTATACAATTGCAAACGTACAGCCACAATCAAAGCTGCTACAGACTGCAAGCTATGGGCCATAGAACGACAATGTTTCCAGACGATTATGATGAGAACCGGCCTCATCAGGCAGGCCGAATATACGGACTTCTTGAAGAGCGTACCTATCTTCAAGGATCTACCGGAGGACACCCTCATCAAAATCTCAGACGTCCTGGAGGAGACCTACTATGCTGCTGGGGATTATATAGTCAGGCAAGGTGCAAGAGGTGATACCTTCTTCATTATTAGTAAAGGAAGAGTTAAGGTTACGATTAAGGATCCAACTACTAATCAGGAGCAATATATTAGGACGCTTGGTAAAGGAGATTTCTTTGGAGAGAAAGCCTTACAAGGGTAAGTTGATATTATTCTTGTTTACTACTACTCAACACAAAAACAATCTAATCGTGCAAGTGATTATTGATTGATGCTATTGCCTGAAGGCAAACACAAGTGAATAGTCTTTTTATATATGATCAAAATATTTAGCATTAGAGCAAAAATAATGAACCAACCTGAATAAAGTGCTTATGCAAATTATTTTTGAACGATTGCACCATGCATCAGTCTTCGGTTTATTAGAATTTTTATTTTGTCAGGTTGTTTGCTTTTGGTGACTTTTTTGATCTGTCAAATTTGACATTATGTTCAAACAATCTAATAACATAGCATTATATTTCAAAATCTTGAGAAATTCCAAACTGAACAATGTATTTCTCATAATATTTTTGGAAATTTTGAAAAATAATCCCATCTTTTGCGATTTTTTGTAAGAAATGTCAAATTTGTCAGGTTAACGAAGTCGTGATTGCTCTTAGCTCTTATTGATATTGTATGGCATGACTTTTAAGGCGAGAACCTTCCCCATCATATCAAAAATCCAGGAATGGAACACTTCTTTATTCAGCTGTCTGGATACCTCCACGCATTTCGTGACGGTTAGACTGAGCTTGAAATAGTGACGCAACTGGATTGAGCCCACGATTTTTGACCTAAGTGCGTAGGTGTCATTGCAAATGTGTCAAAATCCCACTCTTTCGCTTATTTGGTTCAATGTTTTCAAACTCAGATGTCAGAAGATGAAACTATGACATAAATATGTGTACATTTTGTTATCATGTGAAACTAAAAAATACGAATCCAATAAAAACAGCCAATTTCCAATTGGACCAATATGTTCCAAATTTAGATAAAACATCCCCTGGGCATTTAGCAACATTTCTTATTTCTTTTCTATGAAGGCTGCAGATGTAGGTGCAGCTGTTTCCACGCTCTATTGCCTTGGTTCACGATTCGAAGACGTGCACGTCATAAATGACATCACAACAATATAGCCAAATCGACTTGTTTACACTTTTAGGTTAGGATTCGTAAATGGAGAATCGTAGAATACGATAAATGACAGAAGATTATTCGGCAGCATTGCACGCCCGTACCAACATAAAATCGCTTTCACAGTTATGTTAATATTTTACTTTTATAGGTATTTTGTTATTTCTGTATTGGAGATACCGATAATTCCGTTTATGACGTGCACGTCTTCGAATCGTGAACCAAGTAATATAACCTCAAAATCTGATTTATAACCATGAGGAAGAAACGAACGCATAGAATCTGACGGAAAGGTTTTCTTTTTTGGAGATTTACAAAAACGTGCTTTTACCATTATCTTTCATCTTCTTTCAGAGATGATCTAAGAACAGCAAACATTATCTGTGATGATCCGGAAGGTGTATCTTGTCTTGTGATAGACCGAGAAACGTTCAATCAATTGATATCCAACCTAGACGAAATTAGAACAAGATATAAGGATGAAACTATTGAGAGACGTAGGTAAGTCAACCCAAAAATCTTCACTTCAACTTAAACTAAAATATCCTATAATTTTTGCGGCTAAGGATTAGAATTTGTAAGTAAAATTAATCTTCAAAATCAATATTAAATTGGAAATGATTATCCTACATTCCCCTGTAACGATTTTTTCAGACTTAATCAAGAATTCGACAACGTCCAACTCAGCGATCTACGTCCTCTGGCTACTTTAGGAGTTGGCGGTTTTGGCCGCGTGGAATTAGTGCAAATAAACGGCGATCCGAGCAGATCTTTCGCCCTGAAACAGATGAAGAAGGCCCAAATCGTCGAGACGAGACAACAGCAGCATATAATGTCCGAAAAAGAGATCATGGGTGAAGCAAATTGCGATTTCATCGTTAAACTTTTCAAAACCTTCAAGGATCGCAAATATCTCTACATGCTGATGGAGAGTTGTTTGGGTGGCGAATTATGGACTGTACTAAGAGATAAAGGTCACTTCGACGATTCCACGACCAGATTTTATACCGCGTGTGTCGTGGAAGCCTTCGATTATCTACATTCTAGGAATATCATTTATAGGGATTTAAAACCTGAAAATTTACTCTTGGATAACCAAGGTTATGTTAAATTAGTCGATTTCGGTTTCGCGAAGAAATTACAAAGCGGAAAGAAGACGTGGACATTCTGCGGAACACCGGAATACGTAGCACCTGAAGTTATCTTGAATAAAGGTCACGATATTAGCGCCGATTATTGGTCTTTAGGGGTATTAATGTTCGAATTACTGACTGGTACACCTCCATTCACCGGTGCAGATCCGATGAAGACCTACAACATCATACTCAAAGGCATCGATGCTATTGAATTTCCTAGAAGTATAACGAGAAACGCTACTGTCCTTATTAAAAAATTATGCAGGGATAATCCGGCGGAAAGGCTCGGGTATCAGAAAGGTGGAATATTGGATATCCAAAAGCATAAGTGAGTATTATTGTAAGAAGCTAGAATATACTCACATGATAATATTTTTTTCTTGCAGATGGTTCGACGGATTTAATTGGGAAGGATTAGTGAATCGAACACTAATTCCACCAATCATCCCTATAGTTAAAACCGTCACGGATACATCGAATTTCGATGATTACGCCCCTGATATGGACGGCCCACCACCAGACGATATTACAGGATGGGACACCGATTTCTAACGCTTATAATTTTAAACTAAATTTAATTATACTCGGACCTGTTAAAAATTCTCATTATATTTTATTTGGAAGCATACGTGGTACGGTATGCATAAAAAAATGAGTCCAATGAGTCCTTTTTTTCTCAAAAAAAAAAGAAAAAGAAAAAATTGTACATATTAAAATAATTCTAGACAAGAAATATTTTTAAACTATATTATCTTAGAATGCAATAAAAAAATTATTTAGATTGATTTCTATGTGATATCTGGATATAAATGTATTTTTTTTACTAAAATGTGTTTCGAAGCAGATAAAATACTAGCAAAGAATCTGTATTAAATCAATTAATTTATTTCAGAAAGAATATCTCGTAGAGAGAAAAATATTTTATCTTTAAAACTGAAACAAGGGTGTCAATAAGTGCAATTTTATATCATTTACAAAAATAAAAACTGCAATATCAAAAGTAAAAATTATCTTAAACTAAGTGAGTGCCATTATTTTGTATAGTGTTTTCTTGTGAAGTGCCTGAATTTCTAAAAATAAATTAAATAATTCTACATTTACAAAAAACTGAAATATATAAATCTATAATAGTTAGCTAGTTTTACTCCTCTATTTCGTCTTCATCATTCTTGTTTTCTTCTTTGTTTGTTTTGATATCATTTTTGGCTTTGCGATGGCGTTGATGTTAGTCAAATTAATTAATTAATAAAAACTATAATTGTGTATAAATACAACAAGTTACCTATCACTTATAAATGTTGTAATAATGAAAATGGATAATTGAAATTTTATATCGTAGATAAATCGGCCTATTCTAGATTTGTTATTCTATTTTTATATAAATATATACATAAAATATTTTAATTATTACATACAATCAAACTGTGAATACTTATAATGTTTTTTTTATAATATTTGCGTCAACATTGCATACTATTAAATAGATATATTAGAATAATAAATGAAATGAAGTATGGACTTGTTTTTCTCTCTCCTAATACCTAATAATAATAATCTAAAAAAATCTTGGGATTTTAAACTATTAGTCTCCTAAAAAAAAACAAAACTGCGTGACATCTATTGGGCAAAGTCTTTAAACATAAAGCTTAACATCTTACTTCTACAATAGCAAAACAGAAATCTATTTGTTTATGTCAACGCCATCTTTCGAAAGAAGCGGCAAACATGGCATAATAGTGATCTTGAAAACCGTCATTTTAAATTTTTCAAACCAGCGATTGTGGTTGACAAAAGCTAAATAAGACAATTTGAACGACAAAAAATTAACCTCCTTGATTATTCAACATTGTTGGTAAAACTGATAGCTGCGGAAGAAGCGGACTTTAATGATTTAGAAGAATAGATGGACGAAACTAACGGTGATCGAAAAGCAGAATTTCTAGTATGTATTGCCTAGAAGTGGCCTTTCCGGACTTCGAAATTACAGTCACTCAAAATGGGAGAGAAAGTAGGAGAGGTAAGAGATGTATAGGGTTACTATAGTATCCATCTTATTACACAATTATTTCAATTCTATGTAACCGTTGACATTTGTTGCTTTCGCTGTATGTGACGTTTACTAATCTGAAATTTGTCACAGTTGATGTTTTTTGGACCCATTTGATGTTTGTCATGTTTGAGATTTGTAACCGTTGAAGCCATTGACGTTTCTCATGTTTTACGTTGTCATCGTTGACGTTTCTTACAATTTTACGTTTGCCTTTTTTGACATTTATTTCCTTTGACGTTTGTCACAGTTGACGTCCATGATTTAGAATAATAGATGGACGAAGCTAACGGTGGCCAGATCGAAAAGCAGAATTTCTAGTACCTACCGCCTAGAAGTGGTTTTTCTAGACTTCGAAATTTCGAAATCACAATCACTCAAAATGGGAGAGAAAGTAGGAGAGGTAAGAAACGTATAGGGCTACTATAGAATCCACGTCAGCTATTATACCCGAGTTGCGATCTCAGAGAGGACACCAGGACCTTATTACACAATGTTTTCAATTCTATGTAACCATTGACGTATGTTGCTTTCGATGTTTGTGACGTTTACTAATCTGACATTTGTCACGGTTGATGTTTTTTGGGCCTATTTAATGTTTGTCATTTGTAAACGTTGAGGCCATTGATGTTTGTCGTATTTTACGTTGTCATCTTTGACGTTTCTTATATTTTCCGTTTTCCTTTTTTGACATTTATTTCCTTTGACGTCCGTTACCGTTTGTCATATTTTACGTTTGCCTCATTTGACGTTTGTAGCCTTCTACGTTTGCCACTTTTGTCGTTTATCACCGTGTTGAATTTTTATCATTTGACGAATGTCACAGCTGATGTCCGCCATATTTGATGTTTTTCGGATTCATTTGATGTTTGTCATCATTGACATTTGCAACCGCTATCGTTCATGTGTTATCGTTGTCGTCCAAATTTGGAACACGCAAAAGATGCTACAATTTACAACTTTGAAACTACTTTATTCCATTATTTTTGTCATGTAAAATTACAATAATATCAAACGAAATAATATTTGATACACACGGTTATTGTAAACCTCTTAATAAATTACTTCCTATTTTAAAACGTTTAAAAAATAATTTCCTTATTTTATCATAAATTTGATAGATAAAGATTTAATACAGATAAAAAATTAATTTCGAATTTATCAAAGATAAAAAGATGACAATAACATCCATACAAAAATAAAATTTAACAATTTTTTTCACTTTACCACTTCATTCAGGATAGCTAATTAAGCCTTTACAGGCTCCGATAAATTCAAGTCTTCAATACCTGATGAACATTGCCCTGGTAACAATCCAGTTTTCGATTTCTCCCATGCATTATCAAAGTTATAATTTGATTCCACTCCTGGTTTATAAACTAGGTGAGGTTTCATCTTGGTTGATTCTTGCAGTTCAGAGAGTGCAATTTTATCTGCATAATCATAACCCGTAATATTTTTAAATAGTTGATCTGGGCTGATTACATTGGGTACATCACGTTTGAAAAAGAACTGCAAAATATTAACTAAATTACACAAAAATTGTTGATGAATTTTATACTTACGTTGCTAATATTTTCACAATCCCTATATAAGAAATGGAAGGCATTTTCATGTGATGGTTCAACAGCTTGACTAACATCAATTACATAACAATTATCGTTATACCAAAGAATGTTATATTCTGAGAAATCCGCATGTATTAGATTACAATCGTTATACATTACTTTCATGAACTCCATGATCTATTAACATATCAATCAATAGTACGGAAATATATATTACAGCTAGCATACTTACTTGTTCATATGCCATCATAATCTTAACATCATCTAATACAGCATCTTTTAATTTTGGCGCAGCTTTGTTATGATTCCCAATAAACGACATGACCAATACATGTTTCTTCAATGCAACAACTTCAGGGCATAAAACACCAGCACTTTGTAATCTGTTCAAATTATGCATTTCCTTTTCAGCCCATAATTGTACCAATTTTAAGGTACTAATCTTCCCGCTAGTTTTACCAAATCTATCCTTAAATCTGTAGTCATCTCGGATATATTTATCTCTTTGTTTGTATTCGGATAACGTTGTTTTGAATACTTTTATAGCACATTCTTTTGGCAGTGGACATTCAGGATAATCGGGATTTGTATCAGCATGAAGAACAACAGCTTCTTTTCCTGTAACATAGATCAATTAATATGTTCGACAAGATTGAATTTAGATACGACTTACCGATACTAATTACACCATTAACACGATCCAGTAATTCATTATTAATCATTTTATATAAAATTATCCTTGTTTTAGCATCAATACCGAATATCGCCGTCTCTCGATCTTCCCTTTTGTCATGCATCTTATGTTTCTTTGATTGTTCATGTTTAGAATGCATTTTCAAGCTATTAACATATTACTTTAACAACGTTAATACAAATTTCTTTCAAAATAAGCCGATTACCTGTTAAACACTTTATTTGAAATCTTCATATCGAACCCAGCACCATCACCAGTTTCAAATTCTGGTGGAAACGACATCATTTTACAAACATTTTTTCTGCCGCTCATATTAACATCATGCTTGGTAACCATGTTTCCATTTTCTTTTTTATACCCACATGCTGGTATGGAGTGGAATTCTCTCATAACTGTATCGAATCTGTCCCAATCTTTTTTGTCACGAATATCTTCTAACTCCTCCGGTTCGCTTTCACTATCGAAATCTAAACAATACTTGAAGATTGAAACGAACACAAATTCCTTTATTATTATCCTTAATGCTTACCTAAATTTAATGGTGC
>SMLS01063250.1:0-15302 GCA_004785975.1 Popillia japonica
GACTTTTAAAAATTAATAGTTAGCGTATTTTTGAAGCACCTTGTATACTACATGAAAATTTATAAACATAAACATAGAATTCTTTTAAAAATGTATTTTAATAATTAACAATATGCTAAATGAAAAAAATTTACACTTTCACAGACGCAAATATTAGAAAAAAATTATAATGCACTCACATATCGCAATAAGAAAATACCTATTTATCTGGTAAAATGTAAGGCATAGCCTAGCAACATAATTAATAACTCTCTACTTTTGAATTCTGGTTTTTGCATAAACTAATGCTTAAAATACACACCTTACTGCTAAAACTGTGAAGCATTTCTATAATTAATCTAATATTGTATGTAAATATTTAATGTACGCAGCCTATTGCATTCGACACTTACAAACCTCAAATAAAAAGAATAATACTTGGAGTTTGTAGGTATATAGCATAATCATAATTGTAAGAAGTAAGAGACTTACCTCTGCATCATTATCACGACTCTTTTCTGGCCTTATTTTTGTATCCTAAAACAATTGAATTTGTGTTAGTGCAAACAGGATCTGTTAACAAGGCACACTAACCTAATTGACAACATTTTCATTTCAACACTATAAGTAAAGTGTAATAAGATGGATATTTATAAACTTACCATGTTTCTTTTAAGCAAAATGTCTTAGGTTAGGAATGTAATTTAAACAATACACTGCAATTAATTGTAAAAACATGAATAGCCACGGCGTCAACCAACTTAGAACAGTTTGTTCGGTTTAAGAAAACTGGTATATTTAACGAGCAGTAAGTAAAAATATCATACACCTGAAATAAGTATGAAACCAAACAGTAAATTTTAATAAATTTTGGTATTACTTAAAACTATTTTTATAAATTATAACGTTATTAGGGTTAAAAACACATCGGAATATTATATCAGAAATTTACTGTCAAATAATTGGATAAATTAAATCACGTGGTATCTTTTTCTTAAATATACAGCAATAGGAAAACATCTGTTCTCCTTGAAGATTTTTCTAAGAAGTCCGCTATCGGAAACTAGATGGCAGCTCATAGATCTAATTTAAGTTTTGTAAATATAATGCTTTTATAAATGTAAAATTTATTAAATTACGTATTTTTTGTGTACACTTTAAAATTTCTAATTTAACTTTAAGAATTTTGAACAGAAAGAATTTAATATGATTTCAACGATTGTGGACTTGTATAATACAAAAACATTCCTGGAGTTCCAAACACAACTTTGAATTAATTCTCGGGACAGGTGCTTCGACGTTGCTGGATTGTCATTAGCGAAAAGTTGTGGGATGTGATGATGGTGGTGATTGGCGTTATAGGAATTTATTACAAATATACACGAAGAAGTCAATCTAAAATTGAAAGTCGAATCACATTTCCCTGTGTGAAATTGAAACTATCAGCCCTTATTTTCAAATTTTATGACAGAGTTATTTAATTTAAGCAAATACATATGTAAATAATATATAATGAACTCAAAATGGTGAATACTTCAAATAATACACTGTTTAAAAGTCATCCGTTTTCCCTCCTTCCTGAACATGTAGCGTCATCTAGAAAGTTTGAGAGATAACGAAGACATACGAAATTATTTTATACAAAAAAGAAACTAGTATATAAATATAACATAATGTTAAAAACTATATTTAGTAATTAACAACATATAACATTTTCATATTATAGTTATATTTTTTTACATTCGCAACCAGCGACATATGTATACTGCGAGATTCACAAAGATTGTCAATTTCTTGCCCGTAGATAGTGACAAATAAGAGAAAAGGAACTACAACACGAACGCCAATGTCACAAAATATCAAGAAAATTAATTAAGTGTATCAAATGTGTATGTAGGTAACTTCACTTATTAAAATGGTAAGAAGTATAGATACATTTTTCGGGAAGACAATTTCTTTACTACGACAACCATTTTGATTCTCACTTACCACTCTACCATCCGCGATTCTGTGATTACCATCATATGACCATGTACAGCAATCGCCAGATACGATGGCGAGCAGTGGGGTTGTGCCGTAGTCGTTTTTAAAAAGAGGCACGCCCACCTAAACGCACGTGACGTTGCGCGGCCCATGGTTTCTCGCAAATTTAATAAAACCACAGTATAACCAGTATGGACATTTGTGTCGGCACCTTTGATCTTTTATGTATATTTTTGAATAGCCTCTAAGTATACAGTGAAGTTAAGGGCATCTTAACAGGATGACCAAATCAATAAAATTGAATGTATGCGAAACCGGGAAAATGCTAATTATTTTGATAATTGAAAAAGTAACGTTGAATTGTAAAAAGGAAATGTAACCCTCGCCGGCTTACTTTTATTTCCAGAGTAGGTCGGAATAAAATACACACCGTCTTCTGAACAACACTTTATTCTGTATCTAACTTCATCGTAGTGATATATAAAAGTAACTAAATGCTACCACCTGTAAATAATACCCTTGTTTATACAATATAATTATTTATTCAATTTAATTGGAAGGATTAACGGAAGATAAACGCAAAAGTTGTAATATTAAAAGTATGTTATTACATCCATATTGTAGCTAAAAAGGTTTAGTAATAAGATACATAAAACAAACCAAATTACGAAAAGTACACAGCTGATTACACTTATTCCTATACTATATACACGTTACGCACTATACTATATGCATATATAAACAAAAATAGTATAACATACACCGAACACTTCTTTATCAAACAGCACGATAAATAATTATGAGCGTTAAATTCTTCTCAAAACACAAAACATAAACAATCCGCCATACTGTTAAGATGAACTATTCGCTTCTGCGCACAAAAACCGATGCAATGAAAATTGGTCAAATGTCCATACTGCTTATACTGTGATAAAACCGATTACAACACCTTCCCACTATTTCTAATGCTGCGCGAACTTACTCCCACCGCTCGCCATCGTATTTGGCGCGTGCTGATATCTGATGTATACATATGTACAGCTGGATGCAAAGGTATCCGGACACGTATCGACAGAGAAACACCTGCCGCACAAAATTTTGTGCCGTACGGTATATTGACACTCCGCTTATTCGGAACAAAATATTGTGCGGCAGATGTTTCTCTGTCGATACGTGTCTGAATACCTTTGCATCCAGATATGTAAAATATGGGGTAAAATGCAGGATTACACAGAAACAAGTACGCCGACGCGTATCTTCTGCATGTCATTGCAAAGCATTAATTGCAAAATACAAAACCAGCGATTTTAACCTTTCTTGAAATAAATTTCAAATGTATAATTTCCTCCTTTTGAAACGAGCATACCCACATGCCAGCATACTTGTTTCTGTTTCTATATGGTTTCTATGTTAATTTGGGCTAATTTAATCTTCTAGCACGCGCGCCATCTGATAAAGGCGGTTTCAACTGCCACTGCTGTTTATTGGCTATAAAACATGCCGCAATCTGTCATAATTTTAACCTACAAATATTCTTGTTATCGACGGAAAAACAAAAAAATAGCTGAGTGGCTCTGAGGTACTATTGAGATTTGAGAATAACTGTTTAGAAGAGACATTGAATAGACTGTTAGAAGACTACTGGATGATTTTTAGTTTGAAACTATCATTATTTTAGGGTTTTCGATTAATGCTAATTGCCTCAATAAAATTTATACTTTAATGTCAACATAAGATTGTAAAATATTATACTATATAAACGACTATGTCGGAAGAAATTGTAGCAATTGACGGCTCTCTACTGGAAGGTGTAAGTAGGAGCTTTTGTTACATTTTGAATATTGATTTTAATATCAGTATATACAACGATTTCATATATATATTGTAGGGTGGGCAAATATTACGAATGTCGTTAATAATTAGTGTGTTGAGTAATACACCTATCCGAGTTTATAATATTCGTGCTGGCAGAAGTAAGCCTGGACTGATGGATCAACATCTAAAGGGTATACCATTTATAATTTTAAAGCATTTATCAATTACATTTTAGTTCAGTATTATAACAGGTTTCCATAATTATAGGAGTTGAGTTAGTAGGTAGAATCTGTAGTGCCAAAATTAAAGGTGCTGAACTTGGCTCACAAGAAATTACCTTTATTCCTGGACAACTGAGAGGTGGTAGTTATGAAGCTCATATAAAGACTGCTGGTAGTATTAGCCTCCTGATGCAAGTAGCAATTCCTTGCTTGATATTTGCTGATGTAGAAAGCAAACTGAAGCTACATGGGGGCACTAATGCCGAAATGGCTCCACAAATCGAGTATGTTACCGAAGTTTTTCGCCCAATCATGGAAAAGTTTGGTGCAACATTTGATTTTCAATTGAACAGACGTGGATATTTTCCACGTGGTGGTGGTGAAGTAGAAGTCTATATAAAGCCTGTTTCAAAACTGACACCAGTGGAAATGCTCCAACAAGGGCAAATTACCCAGTTATATGGCTGGAGTTTTGTTGCTGGTGTTTTACCTCTTGGTGTTGCACATGGAATGGCAGATGGTGCTATTGACGAACTGCGGCGATATCATTCTAATGTAGATATTGAAAGATATAAGGAAAATACAGATATGGCTGATGGAAACTGTTCTGGTATTCTGTGAGTTTTTTTGTTTTGTCATGTACCTACAATCTGCTATCATTAATTGCTGTGCAATGTCATTAATACTCAATTAATGATTTAATAATAATGTAGTAGAGAACTTGCTTTACTTACTTTTTTCAGATTAGTGGCTGAAACAAATACAGGTTGTGTATTCGGAGGATCAGCATTGGGTAAACGTGAGGAAAGAGCTAATGTCACAGGAGCCAGGGCAGCTGCAGAAATAATTAAGACGATTACGAATGGTGCATGTGTAGATGACCATGCTCAGGATCAAATCATAATTTTTATGGGGTTAGCCGATGGAGTTTCTAGGGTCAAAGTTGGTGAACTCACAATGCACACAAAGACTGCCATCTACATCACGGAAAAACTGACAAAGGCGAAATTCAATGTAACACGTGATGGACATTGTTCAATTATTGAATGTTACGGTACGAGTTTGCATCCTACTAACAAGAGATAAAAAACGCAAAATGTATAAGAAAACATACAGTAAACTGAAATGAAATGATGTTGATTTGAGATTATTATCATTTTGACAAGATGTGTGTTTAAATATATGTATATATGAAAGCAACTTTTTACTTTTAATTAATAGTCTTAATGAAAGAATAATAATCTGTTTTTTTGTATTTATTCAATTTTATTGCTATTGCATTTTCAAAATCTGGCAAAGCTTAGCTATAACCATCAGTGTATTGGTGGCGAACTAGTCCTCCTTAACAAATAATAAAGGAATGCCCAAACTAGTAACACAAATTTGTTGAGTTTAGATTTTCGCAACCGTTGTTTACGGATTGAAGCCTTCTTTGTGTTCTACGTGGCAAGGTGATAACACTCGGAAGATTTCAATGCAACATAATTTAATTTACATTAAATGACTAATTGAATTACATATCTTTAAGCAATTGCAATTTATAAAAATAATTAAGACTATGCACCTTCATTATTTAGTTCTAAAACGTGAAATTTCTTTGATTACGTTGGTTAAACTATAATTCATATGTATAAAATTATAAAACATTTCATTTGATTAAAAATAAGTGTAGATTGTCCGCTATAATGAGTGGAGTTACAAGAACATTTAAAAAACATGAATTGCGTTGCATATTCTATTGACGGTCAACCATTAGCAACCGGTGGTGAAGATGGTAAAGTGAAGCTCTGGAAAGTTCATTCTGGGTTTTGTTTTGTTACATTTAAAGAGCACATTAACGCTATAACTAGCATGGCGTTCTGTGGTGCCAAAAAATTTGCAGTGTCTCTCTAAATAACAATCCGTTACGTCGATCTTTTAAGGTTCTCTATTGTGCAGATGTATATATTGCAATTAACTTCGTAGATATAGAAATTTTAGAACATTAATAACCCCTAGACCAGTTCAATTAACTTGTGTTGCTGTAGATTTTGGTAGAAACTAGCGGGGAATTTGTTACAGCAGGAGGACAGGATGTGTTTGAAATTTTCTTATGGTCAGTTAAGTTTATCGAAAAAGGATCAGCGCACAAAACAATAATTGATGATTACTCAGTGAGGGTTTATGTGTTGCTCTCAATCCTAATGGCCAAGAAGTTGCTGCTGGTACTCTAGACAACCAAAGAACAGTTTTTAATGTCCTCACTACACAAATATCGAAGGCAGACACGATTAAGGAAGTGGCAGATCTGACACCGATTTAATTGCAGCTAAACAAACTTTAAATGCCAAGTAAGCAACTCAACATGTTTAATTCTTTTTTAAATACATTAATCATGTACGCTTAGGTCTTTTACAACTCTCTGCTATATATTGCGGATTTCAATTGCATACTTGCAGAGGGACAATCCAAGAATGTTTGTATGTATGTTTTTAAAGAATGAATTATTTTAGAGAAGTTTGAGATAACACAAAATCGATCATTAGATGCTGTTGGTGTAAGGATTATAATTCTATCCCGAAACTGAGGAATAACTAGTTACTTTAGATACTTTGTAGGATGTCATTAATAGAAGACATCAGTAATAAGGCAAGCAATATCAAATAGGAGTTATTCAAACGGTATGTACCAAATTAAAATATCTATATTCTGACGTTTCTCTGTTTGAAACTTAATTTCCAACTTTAATGATACCAATGAATCTCAACAAACTTGCTACAACAAGTTATGAACACTGTCCTATTCGAAGACGCTCAGTTTTAGCGCAGCAAAATAAGCCTGCTTTAATCTCGCTACGTAAGTTATTAATAAAGCGGGCCAATTTCCCTGTAAGACAGCTGCGGCGATGTGAAGGTGATTGTATTGCATCAGAACCAGGATACACAGATAGAGGTATGCTTGCTTCAAAACCAAATATCGTCAAAGCCGCGCATGACGTCAGTGCGAGACAAATTACATATGAAATTTATTTCAATAGAGGTTAAAATCGCTGATTTTGTAGGCGGCATTTGTATTTTACAATTAATGCTTTGCAATGACATATGCATAAGATGCGCGTCGGCATACCTCTATCTGTGTGTCCTGATCAGAACGAATAAAAAGCATTCACCTACCTTATCTATGGTATGTATCTTGTATCCGCTTAGACTGTATGTAGTGTAAGTATACGTAACAAAATGTCGTCGACAGATAAATCGAGAAAACGCCCGTTGTTAGGCGAAGTGAATAAGTTTATTAGTAATTTCCCAGATTTAATATACGATGGCTCAAAAATTAAATGTTTAGTGTGCAATACATATCTAATGTGTTGGTCAAAAACAGACTGTAAAGAAGATGTAAGCAGTAGGAAGCACAATAATAACAGCACTAATCGACAATGGTTCATACATTGAAAATATATAATCCCAGTTTCTCCAGTTTGTCAATCCTTGGAAGACGCTTAAAATGGTAAGTGTTTTTTAATTCCTCTGTCGTGCACACGACCACTAATTTCATACATTTACAACATGTACTATTCTTATTTTTTGTGTGTATTAAATTACTGTAATAGTAGAAAAGCAAATGTACCTATATTTAATTATTTCTGATAGAATAAATGTCTCTACTTGTATACTTATATCGATAACAGGCTCATGTTGCGTCCTTATTCTACCGCATATTCTATACGAATTACACTCCCACACCGACGCTGTCTTGCAGGGAAATTGGTCCGCTCTAGTTATTAATTGCGCTTGATTATCGCTCATGACATCTAATAAGATCGCTGAAACCAGACACTTTCTGGCATATCTGCTGGAGGATGGTTTATTAGGTATGGTTGTAGAATTAACTTAATTTTCGATGTGATTTCAATAACTACACGATGCAATATACCTAGTAAGACAAAGTGCCTTAATAGACAAAGATGACAAAACTGAAGCGATGGCATATAACAAAGAAGATGTATCAGAAGGAGAGCAACAAGAATATGAGATGCAGTATGAATTAAATTTAAAGGATTAAACTGTGATTAAACTTCGTTTTTACTAATAATGTTTATAATTTAATTAATCAACAACAACATTTAACAATAACTTAACAGTTTACATTTTAACGGGTGAGATACTAAAATATGATTGTACTTTTAAAAATAAGTAATGGCCAATAAAACAGCATAAATATTAGAAATAACGTTGGAAATATGATTCTGGAGTATCGATCGATTTCGCACCAAAGAATTGTTTCGTGGCCAAGTTTCTGTAATGGAAAATACATTAAATAAATTAATTCAGATTGAATAAAAAAGCATTACATTTTTCCAATACAACTTAATAAGTCCACAATTCGACGTTCTCATGGGTTTTCTTTTGATTTTTGCATTAGCACTACACCAAGGAGTTAAAGTGGTTTCCTGAAATTACACACTGGATACTTTAAATTTTAAATTACACTTTATAAATACCAGAATTTGAGCTTGCTCCTGCTTTTTACACGCTTTGTATCTTTCGTCTAAAACTTTAACTATTACGAATTCACTTAAAGCAGAGAAAACGAATACTATACAGAAAGCCATCCATAGATCTAAAGCCTGCAAGTATATGTTTATGATTAGATTGCTCTCTTTAAAATGTCAAATCCTTTTTCTCGTACTTTTACGTAGGCAACGGGTGGTATATCAGTCCTTAATCCAGTGAACATTGTTACTAATGTCAATAAGCATGTAACTAGCAATGTTACTCTGCCAGGTACCGCATCTAACGAAAGCCAGAAACTAAACCATGATAAAACCACGACTAAAGTTGATGGCGCAAAAGTTTGTATTAAATGATGTCCGATTTGTCTCTCGAAACGAAAGTAGACTACTAGCCGGGAAAAATTTCCTACAAGAAAATATCAGAACGTACACGGTTCTTTGTGAGTGTTATATGAATGCACCGACCGCTCTTTTCATTTGTGTAAATATCTTTTTCTGCTAACTGTAAGGGTTGTCTAATATGGTATTGTAACAGTTTGAGTTCTGGACTAACAGTTACGCCAGCGTCGGCCCATTTGAGTCGCATTTTGGAATTATCATACGAAACTGAAATAGGCCACATTCTTCGATCAATTCTTTTTTCGGAAGTTCGTTTTACTTACAACTCTCTATACTTAAAGGACAAATTTGTATATCCATGGGATAATATTGGAATTCCATCTGACAAGCAACTATTGCATGCATTCTAGCGGAATATCGTACAGTTTTATTACGGTATAAAGTTACGGAGGAGAATTTGTGTGTAAGGGTTGCAATTTCTGTAAAAATACAAATTATTAGTAATGGTACAGCAATAAGATATATCCAAATCAACCGCTTGGAGACCCATAGATCAGTTGAAGTGGAAGTTCATAGTGAGATTTTGTGACTCTGACATCGTTTTTTAGAAACAGGCCTTTGCTACAACACAGTTCAAGGTCGATCAACAACAGCAAAACAAAGAGTGATTTCTTACAACATGCACATACAACTCAAACTTTAAATGCATCGAATTTCGAAACATTGACCTTAACATTAAACAATAAGAAATCGTAATCATGGCATGGATCCCTATAACCGAAGACTAATCACATGCGTTCCATTTACTGCAGACCTTAAAAGACGCCGTAGAAAGTAGGTAGAAGAACATGACAATTGAGATAATAGCGACTAGCATCATGTGTTTAACAACGAGTGAAGATTCAGCATGCATTCTGGTTACAGACGTATTTTAATTGGGCGCGAATCATTTTTTTGTCCAGGAAAGGTCTAAGTATATCAATGAGAATGTGATGTGGCGTGGACCAGAATAATTGTTTAAGAACATACCTAACGATATTTCATTCAGGAACGGCTCAAAGTTGATTCGATGAGATTGTAAGACACTTTGTTCTCCCATATGCGAGAGCTGTGAGAAGGTGAAAATGAATCGTAAATTCTTGCATCTTTTTCATTTGGAGAACTTGAAATTACTCTTAGAGTATAGAAGGCTGCCGGCACGATGTCAAGCTAGCCGTCCGAAGAGATCATACACCCTACTTTTTTGCATTTCATACAACAATTCCAAAGTTGTAGTTCAGTCAAGTTATTTACCTTACTTATTTCTACAATGCGAGGAACAAAGATTGAAGCGTGCGAAAATCACTGAATATGGCCAAACGAATTATACATAGGCGTTGGAATAATCAACATAACCTATACATAAATATAAACAGACAAAATGACAGGCTATTACACTACTTGACAGCAAATTCCAACGCATTATGGGTAAAGATCTAATTAGAAGATAGTTTTGATTAAATTAGAAACAAATATAGAACCAGCACGCTGTAATCTTTGTTGTTCACACTGTATATACAAATTAAATATGAATGTGTTGTATAATGAACATTCTCGAAATTTTAATATCACTCACCAACAACCTTTGAATTTAAAAAATACAAATCAGGTTGCCATAAATTTTCAAAGAATTGTGATGGAAGAGTTACATATTCATCGCCGTATTCAAATACTTCTTCCGGGATTCTTAATCTAGAATCCTGCCACTGTTGCTTGAGAAACATATCCATTCTAAAATAGATATGTAATGTTAGATACAAAATAAGGAGAAAATAGCACCACCTGAAATCCATGTCTTCTACGTTTATTGAGTTTATATCGACCACTGTCATACTGAAATCAATTTCTAATGGTTTTCCTTTGAAAGTCGGTGGTCTAACTTCTACAAGTAATTTTTGGAAACACAATTAAATGCAATCGTTTACCTACACATTATATATGTACAGGAAAAAGCAACATACCTTTGACATAGTAATCAGGTAAAATTGTTTTAGGTTTTTGATGTTGTTTTGATTTAGGCAACATTCCAAAAGCATTCTTGATACATGTAACACTAAAATGATAACGTTATTATTTGGTATATACAGTATTTTAATATGTAACAATATAATAATTAGAATTGTGTACGAAATTATGAATTCAAACTTACCTAAATAGAAAAATCAAAATCATGGAGACAATCATTTCTAATCAGATGTTACCGTTTTCGCTAACGTAACATTTTTCAAAATCCAACTAAAACAAATCAAGTAACAGGCAATTTAGTTCGTATTACGGGAGATGCATGCTGAAAGAAAACTGTAAGAATTATACCCAGAAAGATTACTTAAGACTACTTACTATTTTTTTTAGAGCAAATTAGAAATAATAGTTAACGGAAGTTCATGGAATCAATTAGAGATGACGATACCGAAAATACGATTATAATTGCTTGTAATTTTTCAATTCAACGTTTCCTCTTTCCCTTTAATTCAGGAAACTCTTATTGTAGCACAATGACTGATCGGTAATTTCATTAAACTAGTAAAGAACATTGCTTCAATAAATTTAAAGAAACATTTTTGAAAAATAAACACATAAAAATACATTTTTTTTAATGTAATATCACAGTAAATAAACAGCAACAATACATTTAACAACAACTGCTTTTCAACCAACAAATCTTAAATCGTCAATCAGTATACGATACAATAACCTGATAGATTGCATACCTTTAACCAAGGTCATTCTTCTACTGCGCAATAGTAAACATCCTTGCATTGAGAAAAATCAAAATTCTCATGCAAAAACTGCAAGTAGAGTTTCCATATCAACAACATCTTCTTATACACATGTTAGCACTTGTTAAATGCCGATCGTGTTCATATTGCGTGTACCCGACTTGTATAGAGAAGAAGAATTGATAAGAACGACCATAATAAGATCCTCATCGAAACTTCACAAAAGCAGTCGTTAAAAAATTGTCGAAAATTTTGGAAACCACACGAAAAAGCAACTATCAACTTTAGTGAAACGAATCAGTTAAAGAAACGACACAACTTATCCAACATGAATATTATATGCATGTACGTTTGAGACTAAGTACCATTGGATTCTATACATAGTAAGAACAAACTTGAATTAATGACCCTCCCTCCTCCCTTTCCAAGAAACAGATACTAATTGTAAGTGTTGTCACAACGACGACAACAATAACGAAATTAAAAACCAAAATAGGAAAACTTGTGACAAACATATACGAATATCATAACATGACAAACCTCATTAGACTAACTCAAACTTCCCTCAAACATACATATTGCTGTGTATCTTTCGTTGACGATAACAGGCATAAATAATAAGTGTGCGCTGACAAGCTTCAGGCAAACAAAGACTTAAACTAACGATTCACGAGCAGACTCTACAAACAAAACTATATGATCTCAGGGAGAGAGATTTGTAATAAATCTCTAAATGGGCGGTTCTACGAGAATAGAAAAAAATAAATTTATCATAAACTTTGATAGTGGGATCGATAATTTTATCGTTATCTGCCACAGATATAAATTTTTGAAAAACAAAGAAAATGAGTCAAATTGAAAAATTACCAAAACAAGAACTCTGTAACACTGTATATGCTTGTAAAATTACAAAAAAAAATAAAAAAATATAATTGAAGAACAAATTATTTGTTAAAATATTTAACAAAATAATGAATGAAATAGTCACAATTGTGAACAAAATCTCCAGAAAAGTATATTTTCCCGAGGGAAAATATATAAAAACTGGGTCTTATGAACTAAATAAGATCTTGGAAGTTTTCTATAATAAAAACGTAAAAAAAAAATTAAAACGACAAAACTGAAACAAACTACTGCTGTAACTCAAAAATATCAAAAGAAAATATCCTTCTAAAGCAAACTCAAACAAACTAAATTCTTATTCGCGCAAACTTCCAAAACGATTAATTCTTAAAATTAAATAAAAAAAGAGTACTTTAATCTTAACTAATCACTACACTAACATAGAAATCATTAACGCAATCTCTACACAAATTAATCAAACAAAATAATCCGCGCAAATAGAAAGAAAACTAATTAAATTAATTTAATAACTAAGAAAATCTCGGAGAAATTAATATCACGTCTCTACACACAGAAATTGCATCAATAAGTTCCCAGCTCGACCGAGTTTTTACACCAAGACGCCTGTGACCTTCAAGCGAAGATCTGCCCAAAAAGCAGACAGAATATTTTAGATTTAAAATAAAATACAACAGCTTTGATTTGCATAGCAAAGAAAATATAAGATTCACCCAGCTACAGAACATAGAAAAATTAAAACAAATTAAAATAAATTGTGTCCTTAAATCTAAACGCTTAAAACTACCGACAAAAATATACAATAGACAAAGTTCGTAAGAATTATAAATATACAGAGACTCCGGCGAAGAACCTTCTTACGACTCAAAGAAAAATCTAATATACTAAAAGATCCACAACAATATGTATACCGGTTCCGGCAGACTTCTATGGTCACCCGATTTCCGATATTGCACGAGCTCGTGAAGTTACTGGGTGACTGTCGCGATATACTGTGAGCAGTCAGCAGTAACTAACTGTAACTAACTATAATACATTATTTATCATACTTGCAAACGTTAAATATCCGCCCATGATGCATATGATGATGAAGTGGCTGATAAAGAAACACCCGCACATCGTACGCGCCTATATCCCAATTACTTGCCGCACTTGTTTCGTGCAATATCGGGTGACAATAGGTGCGCGCTGGTACCTCTATATGTACAGTCTGTTTCAAATTAAATGCGAATCGAGGATATTGTGTGCAGTTACCCGGTTCACGGTGCTGTATTGTGGGTGATCTATACTTTTTCATACATAGTGATGCGTAGTTCATGATTTTTGGCGTCTAACATTCACGTAATATCTCAATTTATACTTTAGCTATATTGGTTTTTATTATTTTAAATGCAGTATATATAAATGTCGTCATTTATAATGAATCAAAACATCGTTATCGATAGAACACAAAGTATTGTAAAATATATCGTGTAACTACATGTATTTGCAGGTAAACTTGAAAACTAAATACGTTTTTGGTTAATAAAAGTAGAAAAAGTGGTTTTCGGACATGAATGAATACATTTCATGGTATATGTAATATAATCTTGTCTGTAGTCTCATTATTATAATTTCAAATACTAAGTATGTAATACCGTTGATTTGTAATACGTTTGATTGTCGTAACGATAGAACAGAGTATTATAGAGCTTCTCCGATGGAAAACGTGTTATTATTTATTATTATGTATTAAAATTAAACATATTGTGTAGGTATCTGTTAAGAAATCGTGGTCTCCTGGAGTAACTTGCTTAAATGCGGAATGATATTGTATTAGAAAAATAGCATGCGGATATTTCAATTGGGAATCGCTGACACGTCACCTTTAAAATCTCGAGTACCAAACTAGTTGCTTCTTTTCTGGTTACGCACAAAAGAATGCTTGCGTAGCATTTTCATATTATATAGAAATGTTATTATTTTAAAATGCTGTTGAGAATTGCTATCTTTAATAATCAAATTTGTCGTTTGTTGTCTTTGTATATTGACTAAATAATGAGATGAAACTTTAAAAATAATATTATAATATATTATAATAATATTTGGGGATAAGCTCCATACAAAAATGTGGAATGTGGAAGTATGGAATTATGTATTATGTTAAACAAGAATAATTGTTTTTGTATTTAAAACTCCGAATCATGCAATTATATATAAGTATATGTGTGCAGTACTATTCGCTTTTAATTTTAGAGAAAATTATTAATAATAGATCTCAAATGTATCTATTCCGGTACGCTTAGGATTTATTTCGCATTAATGATAAACATAACCAATCATGTCACACATGATAAAGATACTCTCCACTCTTGTGACACAATATACCTTTGTTTACCACAAATAATTCGATTATTGATTGCGTAGTATTTTAGATGTTATGTATTTAGAAATAGAACGGCTTTAATTTGGTATTTCCCTGATTTTAACATTTTGATCGGAAAGCTTGAAGGAAATCTTACTGCAGATAAACTTTATTTATCTGCCTAAAATAGTACTTGTGGCGTCTTTGTAATATTTGTGGCAGATGTAAATTGGAGACGGAAGATTCTATATTGTTCACTTAATACTATATTTGAACATAAAGTTTCCAGGACGCAGAGTTTTACTATTTTTTCTTAAGATGTAGAAATTCAGGTGTTAAATTCAGCCTTTTAATTAATTAGCAGACGAAGAACAATGCCGCTTCTTCCCCGACAAAAAGATATTTCGGCAGAAGATAAAGGAAAATTAAACGCACTGCTGCATAGAAATATAACAGTAGTAAAAACTTTATGTTCAAATATGGTATTAAGTGAACAATATAGAATCTTC
>ML217824.1:0-20427 GCA_004785975.1 Popillia japonica
AAAAAAAAAAAACAACAGAGCAGAGGAACCAACTACGCAACCAACATACAGTTATATATATGCTTTCCATTAACAATCACTTGTTATATGATTTATATGTCTACATAACAACGTTATAATATGAAATAACAAATAAATAATAATGTATTATATTAAACATTATAAGCAGTATCAGGGATAACTTCGGTTGTTTCCATTGATTGATAACTTTATCTTTCACACCAATTTTGTATGGTTCTATGGTTGGAACAAAGTAGGGAACCAAGTAAATATCTTTTAGACGAAAAGGACGATATCTATGAAATTTTACATGTAAGTGCAATGGGAGAAAATGCATGTGATGTACATTTTTTTTGTTACTAATACGCTTCCGGTTTAACCGAAAATACCCTAATTTTTTTAATTTAAATGGGACAACCTGTATATTTTGCAGATTTCGAAAGAGCTATGAGCTGAGTTATGGTGATTAACAGTTGCATTTAAACAAAAAGTTGCCTCATCGGAAAAAAAACTACATTGCTCGTCGACATGACAAATATCCATCAGCCGTGCAAATATCCATCAGCCGTGCAGAACTCCAGCCGTCGGCGTCGGTCAAAATCATCGTCTGACAATTCTTGAAGCAACTGTATCTTATATAGATTATACTTTTCACTTTTCAAAGTCTTCCCTACATAACGTCGCCTTATGTCATGGTTTAGTGCCCAATTTGTGGTAGAATTTTGAGGTGATTCGTCTAAATCAATGTTTTGCTTAATAGTTTCATTTGTTGCGGTCCGCGGTCTTCCACGTTTTGGCAACTTCTTTAACATCCCAGTTGCATTAAAACGTTAGAATGTTTTAGTTACTGTTGAACGTGATATGGGATTTCTCTCAGGATGTAAATCATTAAAAATATGATACACTTCTTCATGAGTTCTAACACAACCATTCTTAATTATACACTTTATTTCCGTAAATTAGAATTTGGCACTTGGGCAATAATTGCCCACTACATAGTATTCGTTTATTAGTTAGTATGCATACAAACAACATCAATTTGTTTATCTAAATGTTTTTTTTACTCTAATGTAAAAAACTCAAAAAAAGTTGATTAACGTGCTATATTCTTCGTTTTTACAGATTTTTTACACTAAACCCTGTATGTACGAATTCGAAATTCTAAGCTCTTGCAAACTCCGCAAAAATATACAGGTTGTTCCATTTAAATAAAAAAAAATCAGCGTGTTTCCGGTTAAACCGGAAGTATATTATTAACAAAAATGCACATCAGATGCATTTTGCTCCAATACACTTACATGCAAAATCTCATAAATATCGTTTTTTTGTTTAAATGATATTTACTTGGTTCAGAACTTTATCCCAACCACTTTATCTCAAGCAAGATATACATACATATATACAGTGGTAAATATTCGTTTATACGCGAAGCATTTTCTCAAAAAACATAGAGGATATATTTTTGAACAATGACTACTAAGTAGATATATACATGGCCACTATTATGTGAGTCGTATGTGGTGTATTATTGAAGTATAATTGTAGTCGTAACATTCCCGAAACATACGTTTACACACAGAAAACAGCAGTAATATTTCTGAATTACAATTTTGATTTAGTATAAAGGACTTGGTTACGATAAGTTTATACGTTAGTTTAATAACCATTCATTAATTTAGATTATATATAGGTACACTATGACAAGAAAGAAAATACTTACCAGTGTAGAAATTGCTTATATTCCAAATATTGAAACCTTTAAACCTGTCAAACAGAAAGATAGCTCGCAAAATTGGAAGATTTGAAGGTGTGATCAGGTATCTTCCTAAAAAGGGTAAAAATGCCTACTAAAAGAAACACTAAAACTAACTGAATGTGGTATGGCGGGTCACAGACACCACATATTGGTCGGTTTCTACCTGCTAAAAAACAGTATGCAATAGCAACGCAAGTTTTCATTTTAAATTTGAAAGATCTTCTAAACCCAGAGAGTTAGGTATAGGGAATGGTTCGCAAAAACGAAGGAGCCTACAAATATCTATCGAAACGTCATAAAAAATATAGGGTGTTCCATTTAAATTTAATGAGAAAATCAAGCGCCCGAGGTCTGACTCACCTTGTATATAAGAAATATTTTTTTGTTCAGTTCTCCAACCAGCAAAAATAGAATACGTAGCCGAACCATGTAATGGGGCGAGGAGGGTCGTTTATTTTTCTCTTAGCGGAAGTGACATCCTGAGTACACCTTATTTTAGACGTAAAAATGGTCGAAACTTTTGAAATACCTACTCGGTTGACATTCAGCAAACCCTATATGAAAAGCCTCGTAAAAGAGAGCAGATTTTAAAATGCAAAAAAGTATATCGTTCTATTAAAAAAACACAAGTTCTAGCACGCCGTTATAAAACACCCTGTATATGTGCAACTAATTTTAAGATATAAAGCTTAAGAATACCTCTGCTTTTTTTCAATAATTTTTTTAATAACTTTTATAATGTCGGATATATCGAGCTTCCACGCACTAATGCGCCATTCTGTATACATATAGTTTTCATTAGTCACATATGTACACACAAAATATCCATCCATGTATTACAAATATATGTATTTAAATAAGAAACATAATTGTATCTAGGCACTACATTTTTTTTAGAAAATATCCACTTGGATTTGTTATAATTTACAGTTGCCGTACAGATTTCACCAACCTGTCAATAAAAATATACGTTCTACATACAACTCTAGTTTTAAATACATACTCAGATAGGATTAATTTATCTTACGTTATAAATATATGTACTTATATATCTACAAGCTTGTATACGTGCACCTGCAATTAATATCGCAACTACCGAAGACGGTACGGTGTAAACAAATTTTAGTTACCTAATACTTTGAATGTTTACATTAATTCTAGTGTAACGTGGTAATTACTGTGCTCTGGTTTATTAGCAGGCAGCTTTAAAATAAAGAGAGAGTAACTACATAATTAATTTCGAAGCGTGTCATAAATTCATGCAGTACACTATGCAACATTCAGCGAATTCTATAAAACGACATGAACTCCGCTCAGCACCTCATATTAAAATCATTCATCAGTCTAGGCTAATAAAGATTACTTAATTAAATATTAAATGCTAGAATGTTATGGATTCTGACGACACGTACTATATTGATAATGAATACTTAGTTGTTAACACTGTGCCTGTAATTTTGTATAATGTATATAATAAAATGACCAGCGCAATAAGCTACGGTATACCATTTTATGTTCTAGTGCTTTAGCATGTATTATACTGATATAGATACATTTTTGTAATATAGATATACAGAGTGATACCAGGAAGCAAAACACAAAAATTATTGTAGAAGCTAGCAAAAATGTGTATAATAATATTTCATGCAATCAGTATTTTTTTTTGGGGATGCTGAAACTTCTAGAAGTAATTTCAAGATAAAAAACATTAGTGGCAGGGTAAATCCAAACTTTATTTAATTATCATCTTACAACTTTCTTTCAATTTTAATTGCAGCATTTATGTAAAATTATGTCCACTAATTCCTTTTCATTGCCATTTTTTTGCATATCTAGTTATTTTACGTGGTTCTTTTCTTTATAATATTAACAATTGTTAATATTATCACATATTTTAGATAATGCTCCTAATTGCATTATCTAAAATATGTGACAGTCGTCAATAATTGGTAAAGAAGTTTCTGTCTTGAAACCAATTTCCGCAATTTACTATATTAGTTTTACAGAAGGACACAAAGTGTTTCGTATTACAAATACATAGATTGCTTGGAGGCCTGGAATAACCTATGAATTATTTATTAGAACCAAGAAAATTCTATAAAACACAATTCTACTAAAATATAAATGATTACAAGGTCAACTATTTAGAACCGATAACTCTTAGAAGCATCCAATGGCATGGTCCATCAGCGTCAAAACTAGTTTGTTTTTGCCACCGAATGATCTCAATGCACACACTAGAGAATTGTCTTGATGACATCAGTGCATCTCCGAAGACGTTACATATTCTGGGCAGAGTATATCAATGACACTGACAACAGCTAGTAACATTCGAGCTCCTTTTTAATAATGAGTCAGCTTGTTATTATTATCACATCTATTTTTTAATTGGAAGTTGTTTGCTTACATATGAAACGTACGTCACTTAATACTAAGACCTCTTGTTCTCCAATGTGCAAGACCTTTGGGAAAATAAGTCATTCATGGGTATGATAACACTCGTATGCGACGATCTCATTTGTGGAAAATTTCTTTCATACCAGCGATTTTTTCAGGTTTGAGCATAGGAAATAGTTGCTGGGTGCTAGTCCGGTGAACATGAAGCATGAGAGACCAATTCGTAATGCAACTCATTTAAGTTGGACACTAAGATGCGGGATGAATTAGTCGTTGGTCGTTTCTCCTTCAATACTGCGTCAAATCGGGTAACTAAATCGCTGTAGTATTGTCCCATGATCGTCCTTTCCTTCCACAGATAGTCGATGAGAACCACCTCTTGAGAATCTCAAAAAATGGTAGCCACGACCTTTCCGGCCCATTCAAAGGTCTTTGTTTTCTTCAGAGCCGATTCGTCCAGAAAAGTCCACTGCTTCGGCTGTTGCTTGGTTTCTGGTATGTAGAGGTGTATCGAAGTCTTATCCATGATTACAAAACGCATGAAGAAATCCCTCGGATTGCGTTAAATCCTGGTCAGACACTTCTCCAAAATTGTTACCCCATTTCGTTTTTCCTCAGATGTAATCAAACGCGGTATCCATCGCACCAAAAGCTGTCTCACACCCAAAATGTGTGGTAAATGGCAAACGCGTTCTTCTGAGATACCTGTTGTTTCTGCTATTTATTTCAGCTTCAATCGACCATTGACTAACATGACATCATGAATCTGGTCAACCATTTCATCGTGGGCAGTTTTTGGCCGTCTACAGCATGGTTGGTCAGTTGTGCTTGTGATGCCACATTTGTACTAGCTCACCAAGAAGCTGATGGTCGAAAATGAGGGAGTAGATCCGCCATGAACCACTTGCAAAATATTTAGAATTTCGGTAGGCGTTTTTCCAGCCATCCAGAAATGTTTTATCACTCCACGAAATTCGATTTTATCAATTTTTATGAAATCGCCTCACTTGTTTCACAATACACTCCTTCAAACAACAACTATTGAGAGTAGACGTCTGAGATTTTGAAACTTGTATAGAGGAGGTTGCTCTTGCCGACTAATGAATCCACTTGGATCTTGGTACGCCATCTCTTGTCGATTCCGGAAGTACTTCAGCTCGCCCTCATATACCTGGGATGTGTTAGAAAAATGTGTATCCCTACAATTTCCCGCCCATAGTTTAGCTGCAGAGCTTCCCAGATAATTTTAGAGAATAGAAGAAAAGTATTCTCAACGAATTATTTGATAATTTGTTTAGTGTTATTATTAGTTTTCATTTCCTGTAGGAATATAGACGTATACTGCTGTATATGTATGTACATATATTGGTAACTAACTCTACTTATTTCTACACAACACTAAACGACAATATTGGATAGGATAAACTATTCCAATATTATTATCATCAAAATGATATTTATTTTAATACTTTCAACACTTTCAATCAAAATAATAAATGTCCGCTTATTATCTTGAGACTTCATTATAAATCTTAGACGTTGTAATTAATAGTGGAATTTATTTAAAACGTTTTTGTGATGCTACGTATCGAATAAATATTCTTGTTCTTATTGCATCCCAAAATTATTGCAGCCAAAGGGAATAAAAATCCAGATGCTAATACTATGTATACAATAGAATAATAGGTAGGACTCACAGGTATTACAGATGTCCCAGTTCAAATCGTATTTTAACGTATGATCCCCTAGCCGAAGAGAACATCTATCACAATGCAGTGTATCTCAAGCAAACTAGATGAGGCTGCAGCTCACAGTAATTATTAAGTTAACTAATATCTGCAATTAGATTCTGACTTTAACACATTACATCTTATTAGCTTTCAACAAGATATTAAGAATTAAAAGTGTCTAGTTTTATTAGTTTGCACGCAAAGTTTAAATAAACTACAAATAAAATTAAATATGTTTTATTAATTGGTACTTCGATAAATTGATATTACATTATCAAAAAACACCAATAATTAAGGCAAATCAGTTACCCTCCATTGCTTCTGTTTCTACGGTACAAATAGTTCAATAGTTATAGTGGATAGAACATGTTTATTGATTATTACTACTTATTAATACTGATACTAATCTTTCCATTGGAACTATCGTGAATATTCAAATGTGAGTTTGCAAAATGTTTTTCTGTAGTTATTTCTTTAGTTGCTATTTCAAACAGAATTAACAGTTTTCAGGCCATTAGTCAGTTGTTACATTGATGCCCGTTATGTTATCTTCAGCTTCAGCCTCTTCCCCTACAGATAATCTTCCACTGAGTACGTATACAATTCAGTTGCTAATTCTTTTTTATTTTATTATTTAACAAATCTGCCGCATACCTAGCCCCTGCAACTGCAGATTCGTTGTTTGGTAGCAAAATACTGAAGGTTTTTTTAAAAGTATATCCCATATCAATTTATAAAACCTTCCAGATTTGTTAACCAACTTTTCTAGAATATCAAACCAGTTGACGGATTAATTATTACAACTATAAAGGTGCGATAAATTTGTTCTTGTGCTTTCGAATATTGACAATTTTCGTGTCAGATTTCATTTCAACCTTTTCAACTTTTAAATTATAAAATTCCTCTAGATAGTATTCGCCGGCAATTCCTAATATTTTCTTTATAAAAATTGTTATCGCTGTGATTTTATAAAAGTAGTATTTATCTGCTAGAAGTTTGTTATATCAGTCTTCACTAACGCACGTTGTCTTCCATGACAATAGATTCACTTGACTCTACCAGCTGCGGACATTAGAAGAGCCGTTACTTAATGAAAGTATGTTAGAAACACTGTTGCGTTTATTCCTTTCAAAACTACTGTATGTTAGTCCATTCTGAGCTTTTCATTTTTCAGACAGAAGAAAATGTCGAACTCCATTAACAGTCACCTCAATTTCCGAAAAATAGTCAATTTCTTTTGATTCATTCAACATTTCAAGCACAATGGTATCAGATGGCAGATGGATTACTTTTAGTATATATATTATAGTGTTTAAATTGCTGTCTAATAACTACAGACACAAAGTAAACCCGTTGATCAGGACTAAAATTACTTACCGGCTTACATATTTCTCTTTAGTTTAAAACTAATTTTGGAAACTCTTAAATATCTCAGGGAGGGAAGGTTCGTATACGACTCAATCTTACCCACAGACACACAAAAAAAAATAAATTCCTATTTACAACAATTACAATTGAAAAAAAAGTCTCTATTAGTACAAATTAATAAAATGTTGATTAATAAACCTTGTTGAATTTTTCTCTTTATAACGAAAATTAAACTACTACTAAATGGAACAAAATTGATCAAACACTAATTTAAAATCGAGGAAAAAAATAAGGCTCATAAAAATGGCAATTTTAAGTAATATTCAATACCTGGCACTCGACAAATTAAAATTAAATCAGTTCGTTGATCTATTTATTATACAGGTAATTAATCGCGAACACAAAAGAAAATAAAATTATCTTCGTAGGTCAATATTAGACTGAACACAAAAAAAAATTACAAGTGCCTTAAGTTTTTCTCGGGATCAGTATTATAAAAATCAGTTCACAAAGGAAAAAAGATTAAAATTGATGGATAGGTAATTAGAACGATCTTTCTATCTGGTCCTTATGTGACATTCATTAACTAACCTTAATTCATCGGTACTGGTGCTTGAGTGTCTCGGAAATTCAGGTACAGTGGGTTTCCTCGGATCTGGAATCGGTATGATGGATTTGTGTCGGTTACTGGTGCTGCGATGTCTTGGCATTTTCTGGATAATGGTTTTTTTCTCAGAAATCAGGAATTCGTGATATTCTCAATCGGCAGAGTAGAATTTATGGTGTTAATATAAAATTTCTATTCTCGTAAAAAACTTTAATGGGTGTAAGTTAGTCACTTGACGTCTGATTATTTTTCAGGTTATGTTACCTCTATTATTTTCGAGGTTAAGTTTTATTTAACTTTTTATACGAATCGGAGAAAATTCGAGCGTGGTGACTGCTTCGCAGTTTGAGACGAGAATGCTCTTTTTTTGTTGCAACATCGTTCAACTTTTCTACAAAACTCCACGTTCCATTGATGGAATTGCAACGGCGTTACATAAATAAAAGCGCATCGACATATCATTGTCAAAATCTTCAAATAAAATTCAACACCTATTTTTGGATTGTAAAATAAAGGTGATATTGTGTTTCCCGTATTTAAGAACCTTTATTGGTAAATTTTGGTACATTAAATGGGCTTCTTTCAGGTTCTGTCTTTTGAGGGTGCTTTCGCAAAATGTGAGGTAGTAATTTGAAATTTTTTTCTGGAAACTGATGATGGGACCATGTTCTTGACGTTGTTGTCGATTTCCAAATCACTTTTCGTTTAATTCAAGAGCTTGTTGAGAAAAATCTGATAATTTTATTAATCATGGTACTTGCTTCAACTTTATTTAAATAGAAGGTTTGGAACAAAAATAAAGAAAAATTGTAATCTCTACGATAATCCCTATATTTTATTATTTTTAAGTATTAACGATGTATTTTAGTTATTACTGTTTCGTGATTCCGTAGTATTCTGATTAAATACATTACCCTAATGTGATGTCATCACAATATATATTAAGTTATAATATTGATTGATTATAATTATTGAGTAGGTATTATGGGTGGGGTTGCAAGAAACATTTAATTCATATCCTTGTTTTGAATAGGCTGTTTTAACGTGAAACATAAATTAAATAATTTTTAGAAGCCTCCGAAGTAAGATGAATTTTACAAGTAAATACCGTAAAACGGGGTGAATAGGGTCACTTTTGAACTTTGAGGCGCAGTAGTTCTGTTCAGAATAAACATACAGGTTTCAGTGAGACATCAAAATCTTAGTCTTTGCATATACTATCTTTGGCAAGTTAGGCATATTTGCCCCTGTTGCATATGTAGCACTAATTATATAATAATGGCTCTTACAAATTATGGTATCGATGGTAAATTTAAATTGACTTCTCCGTAATATTTCCGGAGTATCAACTTTACCAATAACTTCTTCAAAGTCAAAATTTGACACATCTTCGACATCTGGGAAAATATAAATCTTGCTGCTAAAATCTGTGGTGGTTTTCTTTCGCAGAAATCTGCCCTGGATTTCATCGCTGCTTGTTTTTATCACTTTACAGATGTAATAAAGATATTTATTACTTGGACCAGGATTTTTATTATCGACATTAAAAGCAACTAACAGCCAGTCATCAACATTTATATTTTCTTTTTTTACAACACAGACATTTTGAAATGTCTTTCCAAATTTTGTGACTGTAATAGGAACATCAGCTATCACAGAACTGTTTGTTTCTTTCGTCAATTCTTCTTCCTCCTCAGAACACGGCAGATTTTGGTCTGCAGAATCAGATTCAAGCGAGACCTCCATGGAGGACTCACTGTCTTGAATTTCTTCATCATTCTCACTTTCAAACTGTATACTTTTTCCGGCTTCTACTTGCACTCTCTGTCTTTTTCGTACTACTTTCGGTGTCTCATCATATCTCATTTGACGTAGTATATGTAAAAATGATCCATCTACAGATCTTTCCATGTTTTCTTCATCCAGCTGGGGGTCTTGTGGTAACATCTTCAAGACTTGATTTCTATTGAGGGGTATGATTCCTGCTTTAGAAAATCCACTTTTAATATTATTGGAAGAGTTAGTTTCTATTTCTTTGTAGAGTTTCAGCAATAGCGAAGGGAAGACCGTCTTAGGTAAAGAAGCCTGTTTCATGCCAGGTCCTTGCTTCCATTTTGTTAATACCTTTCTCCAACCTGCCTTGAGCGGACGGAAAAAACACACATCTAATGGTTGGGTAAGGTGGGTAGAGTTCTTTGGGAGAAAAACAAAGCGAATATTGTACTTCATGCATAGTTCAATTGCTTCTAGAGACAAATGCGACTGCAGATTGTCACCAATTAAAACTTTCTCTCCGTCCATCTTTTTTAAGTAAGGTATTGCCACAGTCTTGACCCAATCAGTAAAAGTTATGCTGTCAAACCAGCCGCTTGCGGTACAGTTATATCTCGTACTCTTAGGACCACCTTCGAGCCATGTGTTATAAAGATGTTTCGCTTTATAAACTACGTAACACGGTAAAAGTACACCGTCTCCACTGGCAGCAAACATAACGGAAACTGCTGACTTCGTCTGATTCATAATCCGCTCGGGATATTTACAGCCACGTTTTGTGATAATTTTACTACGACCTGGATCATTGCATAAGTTTGTCTCGTCATAGTTTATTATATGTGAAGGAGGAATATCTCTGATTGAGTCCTCTAAATTGTCAAAATAATCATTGATAATTTGTGGTGAAGTAGCTGCCCTCGAACGTTTTATGTTTTGACAGAACCGTTCAGCAATTTGCTCCTTATGCCTCTTAAGAAAACCCTCGGCAAACTCTCTTCCAGGCATATTTTCTTTAAAAATTTTGATAGTTCTGCCTTGCGAATCCAAATATGTTTTAATAATAAGACGTAGCCCCATTAAGTTTAAGGGGTAACCCCATTCTGCACAAATCTTTAGACGCTCTGTTATTGAAGCTTCTTCTTGTGGAGTTAACACTGTCTGACCTCCTTGTTGTTTTAAATTTTTGCTTTTTATATGTCGTTGCAATACGCTGTACGGAATATTATACTTTTTGGCCGCACCTCGTATACTCATTTTATTCACCACTACTGCCAGTTTTGCGGTTTCCATTACGGAAACACTAATTTTCTTATACTGTTTTCCATGTGGATCACTTTTATAAATGCGTGTCATGCTGACCCTATTCACCTGCACTTTTAGAATCTTGGTACCCAAAATGAATTTTGTCATATAATAGTAACAAGTGGAACTTATGTTCAGTTATTTTGTGCGTTACAACTGTATAACTGGTTAATAGTTTCTATGCTAACAATAATTTGAAAAAATAACAAAACACTTACTGGCAGCAGATGAAGTTTTCGGAGGCTACTTTTTTCACGGGCTATTACTGTTTCGAGGTTAGCTCAGCTGTTTCGGGACTGCCAACCTAATTTGCTTGAACGCACTCTCAATCGGTTTAATAGTGTTCTGTGGATACAGTGACAAATGCTAAAGACCATTCTGACCCGTTTGTAGAAGTTATCCATCATAATACAAAATATTGAAGTTTTGACCCTATTCCCCACGCCGACCCGATTCACCCCGTTTTACGGTACTTGTTCAAAAGGAAAAATCCATACAGAGCTTTCCCTTAGAATTAAAATCCACGTGATCTCTGATGAGCTGATCTGTCCTCCACGCTCTCCAGACCCGACACCATTACATTTTTATTTGTTCGGCAATTTAAAAGAAAAAAGTTTATAGAAATAGATTACACCATTCTGCGGAACTTCAAGCTGCTATACGAGAAGAAATAAATAATATTACCATAGAAGGACTGCAAAATGTATTTGAAAATTTAAAATGCAGTAAATATTTGTTTAGATAACAACGCAAACCACAAGCAACATTTATTCTAATAACTATTTTATAATAAATGCTATTTTTTCGTTACTTCGTTGTGATTGTTTACAACATAAACCAAACCTGTAAAATTTCAACTGTCAATATGTAAATAAAAATTTCTGCAGGAATTTCATTTTTAAATATTACCATACTGAAACTTGCACAGTCAGTATTTGTCAACAAGTGTACTCAACGGCACTTTTCCTCGCGGCTAAGATCGATATTTAGAAGGTGAGATGTACCATTGAAGAATAAATAAAACTTCCAATGCAGGATCTACGGTAATTTAAGCAGCACTGTTATGCAAAGCAACTTTCATATACTCGGTGTTAAAAATAGGAGCTACAGAATCGCTTTTTTTTAATTTTCAAAAACAGTTCCACTAACTGCAGTTGCCATTAGATATATAATTTAAATTTAACTTGTATGTATTGATATTCATACACGATATCCATAGATTTATTGGCATTGACACTTACATACTAAGTACTACTAAATAACAGAAAATATCGTCGTAAAGATTGTGTAGAAAGATTAGACTTTCGCAGGATCTTCATATTCACATAATATACGGGGATAAACTTGTTCTTAATTATGCATCGCTTGAGTAAGTTTACATTCAAACAAACATTAATTTATCGAAAATGAAAGTATATCTGCATGTTAGTAAACAGCAAAACATTTATTTGCGCAATTTTGGCAAGCTACATAACATGGCTAGTCGTTATAGCTGCATTGAGCACAAAAAACTCATTCTAATTAAAAACTATAACAATTTTACATAACTAAGTAGTAAAGTAGTTCCAGTAAAGTAATTCGATCAAAAAGGCACTATTTTTCACAAGGAACTATGTTTGGTAATGCTAGTGCTATATTGCAGCTGTCCCTATTTTGAACATATAGTAAAAATAATATTCGCTGTAGTTTAATCTCACGTGTCAGTTCGACAACTGATATTTACGTGATGTCAGGTATCAGATATTGAATCTGCTCGAATCTGCATATACGCCGGAGCAACAAGAAGATTTTCACAAAATCGATAGCCAATCAATTGTATTGGCTGTTGACCATACACTAACTCCCAGATAATTATCTGATAGCTTTGTTCTAGAGTCGTTTAATTAAATTCGTGTTTCAATTAATTCCGTCAGTTATTATCTTCTATCAACTTCCATATAGCGCTCCTGGTTCAACATTTTTGGTGTCAAAATTGTTGAAACTTGAAGACAAAGGATTATGCTGACTGCTATTTTTTAAAAAATGAAGATATTAAAACTCTGAAATTTGCCACCTATAATTAAACTGACCGACGGCCAGCTTAATGTGTTACAATTGGTTCCTGGACGTCTCTTGAAACAATAGATTATACTAGTAAACACTCTGTTTCCTACATATATGTACGCGGTTTAAATCCTGAAATAGAGAGGTAAATTTGAAGCAGGCCTAGTTAGATACACTGTACATTGTGTCCATTATTGGTTTAAGCGCGTATACCAACTAGATCAAACAAAAACAATAGATTTATTTCCTGTTTCTCTACAATGGAAAATAATTGAGCAATTTAGGAATTTACATATGTATGCCTAGAGAAAATGTTTATTGGGAAGTTTAAAATATTTGATCAAATTAGGAGGATAATTTTGCTTAATTACTGCCTGATTAAATATGTTATTTTTGAAATACAATACTGCGCCTGTTAAATCTCCATTGGCTAAATCTCAAGTAGCGGCAATGGCTCGTACGATTAGTTTTATCTTTAACCGATTATCTTTGTTTCCACCATCTAATCTAAAGATCTCTAATTAGATTGTACATATAAAAGCTCTAACAAAGGTACATAAATTTTATGGGTAATAAAACATGGAAGAATCATATGCTGAATTCTCGAATAACCCGTACTATTATTTGGCTGAGACGTCCAATTTATCAATCGTTAAAGTGCTCCAGTAATTGAGTAAATAATAAATTTGTTTCACCAACTACAGAGCTGGGAACGCAATACGAAAATACTACAAGCTGCACTATAGTTTGTAAAGTAAGGACTCCAATTAAAAAAAGTCACCAAATCCAAAGAGCCAGGAAAGTGCGTTAGTTATTAAATGGATTCAACGCAAATCAAGATATATACGGTTGAAAAAGGCGAGAATTTTAAAGCTTGCATAGTGCCGGCGAAGCTGCAAACATTCTTCAACTGTCACAAAGGTTGTAAAATTGAACAATTCGTAAACAAGGAAAACGATCGTTCGATGAAGTATTAAACGAGAGTATAAGGACACTCTTGGTCACCAGCCTTCGTTTTCCTGGTCAAGTTATGGTATGGGACGGAGTAACTTTAGTATGATGAGTACTTTTTGAAAATGTTTCGAACGTAGCATCAAAGTTTAAGCCACAGACTATTTCAAAATAGTATTGGAAGCTGAGGAGCTCCAGAGTATAGGGCATGCCACAATTATGAGCTTGAACTTGTTTGTTGCATATACTTGGAGCGAGAGGCAGCTGAAGAGTATCATACTACCCTTTACTGCTTAAAAAACATGTTAAACATACAACAACAGCAAACACTACCAGAATAGAAACACTAAACTGCGAGTTACCTACTCACTGTTGGGGGTTGAAACGTTATCCCACGTCCGAATATGGTCCCACATTAATTGCAATGAATGCACAATACCACACCAAAAGTGATAATTCTGCATACATACATTCTTATTAGTATTGCCTCAGTTTTCGTGTAAAAACCTCCAATTACAGCATGACATGATTACATTAGCGCTAGGTTTTCAATATATTACATACACTTAAATGACCCAACAAATCTTAATTAATATTAGTCAATCATAATGGAAGAGGCGCCTCATATCTTGCGCTCTAGGAAAGATATCCTAGTTCTTATTTATCAAAACAGTAATTTCTATGACGGCATATTACAAAGCTGTAAAATTTTTACGATGTTGTTTAGTATTCGTAAACTCATAGCGTATCTTACAATTAGAACAAAAAGTATGCATTCCTTTAGCTACAAAATTATCCAACTTGAGACTGCATCTCTTCAGGCTTAATAGACTTTTCAGTATTTAGGCTTCTTCAAGTTTGCTTTAAATTGTGTCAATTTTTCCGTGTTTGTTATAGTATCAGAAGTATTCAAAAAAATTGTGCAATCTTTGGAAACAATAGCGGTTTTAAATTTAATTCTAGGACTACCGGAAACCGGGAACGATTTTTTACAGTTGTTTTATCCTGTTTATGGTTGGACTAATTTACAGGTATTATTAGACTTTTTAAGTACAAGTTATAGCTTCAAAATGTTGACAAAAAATTACTTTAGAAGGAATTATTTTGGCAGTATAAAAGTATTTTCACGATTTATCAAACGAATCTGTTGGACCCATATCTCGTTTATTATATTTATAAAGGAAGGTAAAGTGTTATACAATAATAGTGATTCGCTTATAAATTCCGGACTTCCCAATGGTGACCACAACAAGAATCCAGTTGGAGTTAATTCTTTTACATCTAAGAACAGACAAGCTGTCACCAAGGTCCTATTTTACTCCATCACGGAAGACTACCACAATACAATATTTTACGGGAACGATAGTTGATTTATTTTCGTAAACCTCTTCTTGAAATTATCCCCAAATGGATGAATGAAAAAGGAACGATTGTTTTCGGCAAACATTGCGAAAAACTGAGTGTCCAAGAATTAAAGAAGTTTATTGGAATTTTTTTACTAACAGGTAAATCTTATAACGAGGATGTAACATAACTTTGCAGCAAACACAATGGTAGACAAATCTTTGGTACTACAACCAGTCGAAATCGATTTAAAAATATACTTCGTGTAGGACAATTTGACGATGTACCGGAAAAAATAGCAACATAATAGCACCAATACGAGAATGCGAAATACGTGTGTACCAAATTGGTGTATGAGGATTGATGAACACCTTGTAACTTTCAGAGGAAGATCTCAGTAGGGGGGTTATATTGCTCTCGCGCCACATTTGATCATGATTTCCGAAGGAGGTATTGACCGCTAATGAGTTTCACTTTCTAAGTATTTAAGCTTTCTAATGAATGGAATTCTGCCATTAAAGAGGTCCGATTTTAACAGGATTAATTTAAATAGCGCCGATTCTAACGGGCTTGATTTCACAGGTGTGATTTAAACAGATCCGTCGCTATCTAAATTGGACCTGATTAGATCAGACCTGATTAATGGCAGAATTCCAGTCATTAGAAAGCTTACTTACTTAGAAAGTGAATTAGCGGTTAATTAGCTGGTTCGCGAATCAAGGTCAAATGTGGCGCGATAGCAACATAGCCCGCCTACTGATGTCCCTTTCGTCAATATATTTTACCAAAACCTGGACAATATGAAATAAAATGTTGGGCCATTTGTGATAGTGTAACAGCGATAGAAACTGGAAATTTATCCTGGAAAGTAAGAGCAGGAAAGAGAGTAGAGATTCAATACTTTGGAAGGAACTTCACTTGTGACAATTTCATTACTTTTTACCATCTTGCAAAGTATTTTAGAAAACCTAACATTAGTTGGTACAATCCGTAAAAATAAGTCTGAGTTGACGTCTTCATTTGTAGATCCAAAAAATCGTCAAGTGTTTTCAACGAAGGTGCGATGATTAAAACACAAGCTGGTAACGTTGCTTGGTACTCTCCACAGTGAGAAAAATCTTGACAGTCGCAAAAAAAACCTCAGGTAATCGTGGACTATAATAGAACAAAAGATGGTGTATGTAACATGGACAAAATGAGACGATCGTACACCGTGAAAAGGATGACGAGGAGATGGTCTCTTGTAGTTTCTTCTAATATGATAGATATCACTATCATGAATGCATATATGTATGTATATTATGGAAGCTGTCGAAATCTAATTTCGCTTTTGATTCGAAAAAGAGAAGAAACTTTCTAATTGGGTTAGGAAAGGAGCTTGCAAGTACCCTGAAAAAACAGCAGCAAAAGTGTCCGAAGCATCTACTAGTTCTGAGATTCCAAGAAAGAGGAAAAAATTTAAGTTTGTCCATTTTCGAAAGACAGAGAAACAACAACTTGTGCACGTCCTAAAAACAATGTATGTGTTGAACAATCGGTAGTTATTTGTAAGAAATACGTGCAACCTAGTTTCATGTAAATCATTTTTTAATACTACTTTTATTATTATTATACGGTTCGAATGGATCCACGAGGTAAGTAGGTACCAATAGGTCATTTTTCTGTAATCCTAGAATTAAGGCACTTCTACAGTCGTTAAAGTACAATCGAAATGTGGAAATGACTCATGTCGGTAGTCTCTTCTAAAAAGTTGTTGGAACCTTTTATTATTATGACTTTGTAGTGTACATATTGGCTAAAGAGATTACAGTCTTAGTATTCTGTATGTATTCGTTGCGTGAGATACTTTAATAACTACGGAATATAATTCCGATAAATCATTATGTTACACAATTGGAAAGAAGCAAGATCTATTTTTAGGTGTTATTGATTTCTACTTTAACGAAACTGTGCCATCCCTAGGTTAATTATTAACATCAACTTTAAATTACGATTACTTTAAGTAACGATTAATTGTAGAGTGTAAGTAGTAAGTGTAAGTATTGACACACGTCAACTAGGTATATTGTATATTTAATCCAGAAATTTCTTTTTACAGGGATGTTTGTGTTTAGACACAACATTGCTGAATATAAGGCAAAGTTCTACTGACTTTGACTAAAACGCTTTTCATGGTACATGTTTTAAGTGACTTACAGGAATATCCCCTTTTGTCATAGTAATAGTGATAGTATATTTATTTATTGTAATAAAAAATACAATAAAAGTCAAAAGTATAACTATATGAATGAATTGAATATATATATTATGTATATATTGCCCTAGTGTAATAATAATGTGTATCGCCATTTGGAATAAGACTATCTTTTATTTTATTATGTAGTTGTTCTTGAATAAAAGCTTATTTGCATGATTGTCTTATTTCCAGGCCGCATAATATGCTTAATGCCCTCTTTTGAAGTTTGAAGATCGCTTCTGCCGCCATTCTCCAGAACTGCAGTCCATTCATTGCTATGCTGTGGAAGTTTACGAAGTACGTTATTCGTGTTGCATCGTAAGTAGCAACATCTTGAATTCTTCTAATACTGAAGACAGCAACTCTGAACTTCTTTGCTGTTTCATGAATATGGGCTGACCAACTCAATTTACTATCCACATGTAGTCCCAGGACCTTTATGCTACCGCTCTGCATCCTTCTACTCATGGAGATTGAGATCCAGTTGTTGAGTTTTTCTTTGTATTCAAGTATAATTTGTTGACAAAGAACCGTTTTTTAGCTTCTTCCGTTATAATTTTTGATTTTGGAACTTTGTCATCCGCTGTTTTTTCTTTAATCGCAACTGAAGTATCATCTGCATACACACAAACTTTGTCACCTTAAAGGTAGACATCCAGGTCGTTAATGTATATGACGAAGAGCAAAGGCCCCAGCACGGAACCCTGTGGAACTCCACGTTGTATATTCATCATATCCGATTTTGCTATATTCGTCTCAACATATTGTTGTGTGTTTAACAAATACGATGCAATTTAAGTATATTACCAAGTATCCCGTAATAATATAATTTTCTCTTAAGTATGATATGATCCACCGAGTCGAATGCTTTACTGAGATTACAGCATATTAATTCCACATTTTCTTGTTGATCTAGTCTAGCAAGCACAGAGTTCAATATTGTCGCTAGGCCCGTTGTGGTTGATTTATTTCTTTGAAAACCATCTTGAGACGTCGTAAACAAGACTTTTAGTTAGTCAGTTCATTTTTTCTATGTGTTTGGAGGTCTTTACTTTTCCTTTATTTTTTGTAATAATAGTTTTCTTTTCAGGAAACTTTTTTTGAAAGCTTGCAACATGCTTTGCATAAATGTAGAGCCATTTTCCTATCTCTATGAAATCATTAAGAAGTTACAAATTAAGAAGTTACAAATAATAATAATATGTATTCACATTGTATTGTATTTGTCCTGTGATTGGGGTCACCTATTGTGCAATAAAGGTGTATTATTATTTGAATTGCTGACCCAGCGCACTATCTCAACCCAATAAGTTTGTATACATTCACCGAGCTGGAGTAAATTGCCAACAGCTTCGGCTCGTTCTGAACTACTTTTTATTAGAAGATGTGAGTATACGTAAATATACAATGTTTGTAATAGAAAGAGAAAAAAGGAAACATCTTGCATTTCGTGTTAAGTGACTAGATTCAGTGACTACTTTCCTCACAATACTGCAGGTCTTGGGAATTACCGCCTTTTGCATATCCCTGTAAATATTTGGTCGGATATTAATTTCGCTCAGTGCTTCAAAAAGTTTAGTGGGAATTTTGCCCGCTCCTATTATGATCGGATGTATCCGGATATGTTGTTGATGCCACATAGCTTTCACTTCCTCCGCAAAAGCAAAATATTTTTCTGCTTTGCTTCCGCGTTATGTTTTCAGCAATTGGAATTGCTACATCAATTAAGTATGTCGTCTTGTTGGTCTTGTCGATGATCACTATGTGCGGTCTGTTATTAAGTATTGTCCTGTCTGTTATTATTTCTCTGTTCCAGTAGATCGTACAAGTTTTGGTCTCTACTACTGCAGGCGGTGAATATTTGTAATAGCTTATCTTTTCAAAAGGCGGATTTTCAAACCTCTGTCGGATTTCTTGATGTTGAATTTTAGCTAGATTGTCATGTCGCTCGGTGTTTTGAGTACCTGCTAGCAATGTGCATCCAGATATGATGTCATCTATCCTTCCTAATCGCGACGATTTTTTGCAATATGTGATTGGTCTATAAGGGCGGGGTATTTACCATGTAGTCCTTTACGCTTCCAGTCTTCGATCAATCTATCTCTAATACGTATTTGTTGAAAAGGATTGTAGTGTCTATCTGACAGGCGGTGTGGTGTAGCTGCTCGATCCATTTCTGCTACTTCTTTATGCATTGTACTTTGCTCTATCCTACCCAGGAAATAATTTCGAATAATTATTATTATTATAATTGTTGTTATCAGATTCATATCACATTGAGTAGAGGAAGTGGTACTTTAAATTACTTCCGATGCGCTAATTCGGAACATCATATAATTAATTATCTGGATATTTCTTTAGAACCTGTACCATTATCCGCAAATAGCAATGAATTGGTTTGCAAGACATATAAGCCACAAGCAGCACATACTTAGATACCTACATAATTTCTGGAATTAATTGGGTTTTAATCCAATAGAGTTTAATTTGACAAAAAAGTGGAAAAGTACTTGGAGAATAGCTACGTAATTAACAAAAACAAAAATATATGTATGGTGCATACTAATGTGTTTAAGATTAAAGGAAATTATATGAAGTAAAAGTTACCAATAGTATATTACAAGTTGATTCATTACCAACCAGAGAATACAAAATTCACTCGAGACGAAAATGAACGTTTTCGTCGAGATTTGTATTCTTACTACTGTATTCACGATCAGTTAGTATTGAACTGTTGTTCATCAGCTTTTATCAGCAGTGACTCCATACTTGGAGTCCAAGCAATAAATAATATTCACGTAGATGTCTGTAGATAGGGCACTCTAGTAGACTCTGTTGTAGTGTATCCAACTCATGAGTGTTGCAGATGATGCAAGAAGTGTCAGTCCTTATTTTGTAACAATTTTTATTGTGATACCAT
>ML217824.1:25427-39133 GCA_004785975.1 Popillia japonica
TACTTATTACACTTATATTTATGTTCACATTATCAATCGGAAAATGAATAACGCTGAAGGACAACAGCAGAATCTAATACATAAAGAAAATTGGCGTGTCGGAAGAAAAATGGAAAATGATAGATACACTTTAATAGTTTTATTGACATCCATCTAATTAAAAAACAGTTTATTCCAAAAGCATTGCAATTACAATTACGCAACTTATATGACAAGTAGTATTGCAAAAATATTACTTCTATTTTTTACACTGTCATGGTTATGGAAAAATGTACGCCTTTTGATGAAAAAATTTAAAAAAAACAGTGGATATGTATTTTTTGCCCGAATGCAAGTGACATGTCTGGTTCTGTTTGAACATTTAACTCACATGTACCTAATTTTATCTACTATTGTTTTACGAGAAAAAAAGATGAGAAAAACGGTACTCGGCAATTTAAATATGTACAGTATGGCCATCTTCCAAACTGTCACAGACAAGTTTTTTTACTGTGCTCTACGTTCTTTTCTTCTTCTTGCGTCTGTGATATATCCTCGATAAGAATTTTCTTATAATGGCTCAGTACTTCAAATTAGTTCTTTTTCTCAGCAGATATACACTTGCCGAGGGGTGAAATCTTTATGTTACAGATTTTCTCACTGCGACACATTTTAATTGTATTTTCAGATTAATGCAGGTACCACAAACATCAGATGCAGACGATGCAAAACCGATGTTAAATTCAATATAATTCGATTCTCTCTTTTAGCATCTCACAACCTTGAATGATCTTTAAAATCGGTATTAGTCTATTCTTTATTCCAAGTGCATCTGGATATATCTTTTTTTATACTTTTAACACGGAAAAAGTAATTTACATGTAGGGTTCTCGGTTTTTTATTTTCATCTGCAACTTTAACATTTGGTCGCCTACTTTTGGGCTCATCGACTGAAATCATGTGACAGAGTTCTTACACCGTTCTCAGGGGGTTTCGCAAAATTTTTCTCTAACGCTTTTAACATCGGCATTGGTTACCAAAGTACCTATACCTCAAAGATATTGTTATGTGATTGGAAGGACGTTGAAAATACGAATCTATATCCGAATATCTAACAAAAGGAACACCAGGGTTGTCCGACTCGAATTTTAATGAATCTCAACTATGTTATAGAGGAACCTTCTCTTAGTACCCAAGACTTCGTAGCCCAATGGATAACAACTATGCCTCCCACCCTGGAGACCCACGTTCCGTTCCTGCCAGTACATTTTTTTATATTATTGTTCAGGATACGATTAACACTGATATTCCAGGGAAATTATTCGTAAATAATATTTTTTGCCGCGATAATTTTATTATTAAATAAATTGGGAACGAATATGCGGTATGACCAGGATTGGATTGCAGATAAAAACGGACAGTAGACAAGCAATAAACTGCAGGTAAGAAATGGACCGCAGGACAAGCAAGTGGCTCAAATATTCGAACTTCAATGCTTCCAATTTATTTAACAATAAAATTACCGCGGCGAAAAATATTATTTATGAATAATTTGTACGAAATATGATTCCTAATATTGTGCACAATAAGATTGAAAAAAAATGCACTGGCAGGAATCGAACGCGAGCCACCAGCATGGCAGGAGTAGTTGTTACCTACTAAGCTACGTAGGCTTGCTTGTTGAGAAACTAATATTATTTATATAAAGGAACGAACGCAGCGTATTTATTCAACGCGCTATATAACTTTGATTTTCTCAGAATAGTTGAGATTTATTAAAACCGGTGTCGGACAACCCTGGCGTTTCCCTTGTAAGATAGAGTATCAGTGAACTTAACGTAAAAAACTTCATAACAAATTCGTTTTACCTTTGTGTTTTTGATACTTCTTGTTGTGAGATTTTACGACGTTTTTTCCTAGAACCATTATTCACAGAACCAACAGTATTATCTATTGTTGTTTAATAACAAAACACAATAAGGCGCGTGTGGAATATCGGCGGCAGTACAGCAATGCCAGTAAGACAGGACACCAAACGTACGTACGTATAATAAATAAGTTATTATTATTATTTTATTATTATTATAGAAAATTTATCATTCGGATATGTCTGTTTTTGTTGTATTGGTTATATTGTATATATTCTAAATATGACTTGATATGGCCTCTTTTTCTCGATATACTAAGTTTAATTTTCAAAGTGGATATGTCTGATTTTAACTGAACTGTCGGTGTTGTGGTGCGGATTACTATAGAATAAAACTGTCTTTGAATAATTCTGAGCATTGTAAGCGATACAAACGGCCAAGAACAGTACAAGATCATATAAAACTAAATTTTGGCCAAAAGTTGAAATGTCTGATTTTGCATGAACGCTGCTCATATAACAATTGTCAACGTTAAGTGCTTATTATCGTGAGCAATAACACCAATATTTCACGAAATATCAACAATATAGTAGGTTGTGAGCTCACTTATTTTTGCACTGCGCGTTACTAGATTGGATTTGGTATATGTTTGTATTATAATCAGGTCCTAATTTAATTCCAGAGATTTGGGTAATGACATACTTACATGCTTGTAAATCGACCCATCATTCTGGTAACAAGTTTAATACACATTGCCTTTGGCAATTTCTATGTACCCCGTAGAACTACTGTTTCAGATTAATTGATGGCACGATATCTGCTGACTGATCTGCTGAATTTTAGATCATAGACTCGTTTACTGCATTTTATCTTTTCTAGCAAGAAAGCCTACTCCAAAGTTAATTAGGCACAGAGATTTTAAGAGATTAAATTGTGTAAATGATTTATATAGTCTGCCGTGGTTTATGAGTATTGAGGAGAGTGATATTGACTCTGAAGTTAAAATATTTAATGATTTCCTGATAGCTTTATTTAACATTCATGCTCCTTGGGTTGAATCTACCGTCTCAAAGCACAGAGAGCCGTTAACTCAAGATATTAAAACATTTATGAGACTGCGCGATAGAGCTTTAAGTGAGTTTAAAAGCAGTAAGTCTGATGATGCTTGCAATCGTTATAAAAGTCTTCGGAATTCTACTGTTGGTGCTATTAGAAAAGAAAAACGAAAATTTCTAAATTCTGCAGCTAATTGTTCTAATCCTAGATGTTTGTGGTCTAGTCTTAAGGTTCTTAATATTGGTTCTCGTCCTGAGGTTGCTTACCTTCTCAGTTAGCAACTGTGTCTGAAATAAATTTGTATTTTGCGTCGTTTGTGCAGGCTGTGAGCAATCGATGCGATGAACTCATTAATTCTTACAGTAATACTTTTATAGATCCTTTTCCTTAGTTTCCATTTTCAATTTCACTTAACTACCGTTGAGGATGTTAATTCACTTCTTAACAGTATATACTAACGCCTGTGGTTTTGATGGTATCTCCGCAACTATGTTGAAACATTATAGTCCCTTTATCGATCCCATCGTTTTACATTTTATAAACTGTTGCATCGAACAATCATACTTTCCTACTAATTGGAAACCTGCTCTTGGTATACCTTTGCAAAAAAGCCCAATCCAACTTCGTTTTCCAATTTGAGAATTATAAGTATTCTGCCTGTTCTCTCCAAGGTGTTAGAACGTGTTCTTTATAATCAAATGTATGAATTTCTAATACAAAACAGCATATTGTCTGAGTACCAGTCGGGTTTTACAAAGCGTCTTAGTACTGCCTCTGCGCTGACATATGTACTTAATGATATTGTGGCGTCTGTTGACAATGGTTTGGATAGCGTACTTATTCTACTTTATTCCTCAAAGCATTTGATACTGTGTGTCATCACCTTCTTATTGCTAAGTTGCATTACCTTGGGTTCTCTTGCAATTCTCTTATGCTCATGCAGTCTTATTTATCTGACCGAACACAGTGTACATAACGGTAATACTTCGAATAGCACAAATATTTTATCTGGCGTTCCCCAAGGTTACATTTTGGGACCCCTTCTTTTTATTGTCTATACAAATGATATCTTATCTTAAAAGCAATGAAAAATTGTAATGTGCAGGCTTATGCTGATGAGACGCAATTATTTGATTCATTTCCTTTTTACGAGTATCAATATGCAATGGATACTATCAAGCAAGAATTGCACCGCATTGGTGGATTAGCTCTCCAGCATAATCTCATTTTAAATTCTGAAAAAACCAAAACGTTACTATTTGGTGTAAGTCGACGTGTAGAGCTTTTGAAATTGCATCTCAAGCTGGAAATTTTCAATACTCGCCTACAATTTGTGGAATCGACAAAAAAATTGGGTTTGCTTATGGATACTCGGTTTCGGTTTGAAGAGCATGTCTCCATCTTAATTCAAAAGACGTATTCTGCATTAAGAGTTCTGTATGCTGATAGACAAATTTTAACTCCTTCTTTGAAGTTAAAACTTTGTGAGTCACTTGTGCTGTCATTGTCTAACTATTGTGACTTCATTAATGGACCGTGCTTATCTGTGTATAACCGATCACGTATTCAAAGAATTCAAAACTCGTGTTGTCGTTTAGTTTGTAATCTTCGTAGATATGACAACGTTTCGGATCGAAATGCCATTTAATATGTTTTGTTCATAAACTATTGAACACAGACTTCCCTTCTAGTCCTCTTATGGGTTTTTAATTCCTAGGAACTTTATCCATGTTCTAAACACGCGTCATAAACATCAATTAACTATTCCTCGTCACTCCACATCTCTGTTTAGGAAATCTTTTAGCTACAACGCTTGTATATTATATAATTTTACCCCTGATTGTATTTAGTGTCTCAGGAACCATAGGAGATTTTGTAGATCCGTGAAGACCCACCTGCTCTCTTTACAGTAACTTAACACTAAGCCTCAGTTATATAACTTATTTTCACACTTTCAGAATGTACTTAACCATAGCTTAATCTAATGTATAATTGGTTGTATATACTATAAATTATGTGTTTTGCCATTATCATGTTTTTGTTTGTTATTTCGTTTTTGATGGAGTCAGGGTGAGTGGAGTAGCTTTAGCTAGACTTCGCCTGGCTTCATCTAGATATTTTTATTTAATAAAGGCAATTTATTATTATTATTATTATTATTATTATTATTATTATTATTATTATTATTATTATTATTATTATTATATTTTCTACTTTTAGTAAAAGAAAATTTATAACTAAATATTGAAGAGAACTTTTGCTGGTTTAGCAGGTAGGTATAATACTTAAACGTAAAATATCCTGGAATATATACATACATATGTAGGGAAAAAGAAAGTGTTTAGGAAAATATTAAAGAAGAATAATAAATAGAAAAAATAGGGCCAAAAAGTTTTTGATATTGATTTTCTAATGCTGGTTTGATATCGATTCTGTAGAAACTCTGTCATCAGTATTACTATTGTTGTGTATACCAGTAGACTGAGTACACAATAAAGCTTAGAAAGTTTCTACCTATATCTACCCGCTTTGTGAAAGATGTATAAATAGAATTATGTTGTACTGCATTGCAAAATGATCGTTCATATGTTAGTGCACCGTTACTTATTGCCAGCTAGTCATATATTGTGATTACTCAGCCATATTCCAAAGGAAATAATATGGCAGATAAACTTGCAGGACATGCATTGCATTGGACCCGAACCCTTCTTTGGAGTGTCAAAGCAGCAGATCAAGCAGCAACTTCAAGACTAGGAAGCACAAGAAATGGTACTCCCTGGGGGAAAACATTCAGACAAAGAAAAGTGAAGAAATTTATCAATTCCTCGCCAAATAGTAATAAAAACACTTATTTACCAAAGAAAATCAGGCTTAAAGACTATCACAACCCTGCTCGCCACTGCTCTCAATATTATCACTGCAAAGATTTGGCCAAAGGTGATCAAGGCAGGTATCGATTTTGCGAACTTGTAACTGAGACATCTGAGCACATACTTTGCGAGTGCGAAGCATAAGGCCGGCAATCGTTTCAGCATCTAGAACAAATGACTATAACGCCTGAACAGGTTCAGGCCTTGGCACCCAAATTAATCCTGGGATTTGTTAAGAACATTAACTTATTGTTAGAAGGGTACTAAAGGAATAGGGTATTGACAAAAGATCCATAGTTCCAGGTTTGGTGTAGAGCGCTTCTGTTTACAATACAATACCCAGATATAACACTACCTTTTCGTGCCCTCTCTGTTCTTAATGAATTCCACAACAGATTTATGTGCCAAAACTTTAATATCCCTGAGTGTCGGCATTGTCTTCTAATTTATTGAACCATTTTCTAGATTGCTCCTTTGCATTTGCAAAGTGTGTGTTGCAATGGGAATTGCCACTATTACCGAGTCAATTTTGCTCATAGCTTTTGAGTCATATCTTCCATGACAATACAGTGGTTGATATGTTGTTTTATTTATCTTTGTCCGACGACTATTCTTTAAGCACCAATTTTCCAACCATTATTTGAGTTCGTTTCCAAGCTAGTTTTGCGGAACACTAGTGGAGTTTTCCTAACAAAGCACCTCTTTACTCCATTAGAAAGTGTATCAGTCATTTGCGTTAAGCAATATTTTGTCGTAAAATTAACATTGTCAGAGCCTTGTGACGTATTGATCTACATTCAATATCAAATCTGGGAAATATCATAAGCTCTTGAACCGACTGAAAATCAGTGCAATCTTTGCACCCTTTGTGGACCTATTCAAACTCTCTCGGATACACATATCTCTAACGTACGTTTTCACTTAAACAATGAATACTGAATACTAGACAAATCCGTTTTCAAACTTTATTTTTCAAAGTTCTTCTGTAACATCTATTGCTGGAATTAATAATAAAGATTTAGTTATAGTTTTTGTGCAACATTTCGGTAAGTAATCCAATTTAGCACTAAATCCTTTTCTTCAGACTTAATTGACAGCACCTACCTGTATCAATCTAAAATAATATTTGCAGCTATTTGCTAATGATCTAGGAAATTCATAAATACTGGTAAAACATTTGCTAGATGTAGTAAATGTGTTTGAAGTTGATTTGAAAGGAACAAGTTGAGAAAATATATTCCCACTAATTGATGTGCATACCTTGCATCATATACAGGGTGTCCGCGATATACAAAGCATCCTTTTAAGGGATGATAGCTACAACGATTTAGAAACAAAAACATATAATACACCTTGGATCTATCTGTAAGCGTAAACGAAAAAAAAATTATTTCTCAAAAATCTTATTTGGTCAAACTGTACAAGAAAACTCATCCATATGGCTTCTTAAATAACCAAAAAACCATATCAAAAATTCAGAGTTGAAAATAACTGAAAACAACGATGAAAACGAATTATTTAATACTTTGAAATTGAAGCGTGGTGTCATTTCTCTTACCCCATACTGTACACGTTTGCAATAGAAGCGGCAGATGCAGCCGAATATCATATGTTAATACGACCTTGAACTACATTCGACCATTGTATCGTACGAAGTCAAATTTTAAAAATATCCGATGAATAGGAAAGAGGTACATACCTTTGAGTTTTTTTTTTAAATAATGTTATGATAGTAAAATCGATGTTATGTTGAAGTTAGAGTAAAAAGGGCGTGTTTAATAGCAGCTTTCGATCGGTAAATGAAAATTTAAGTTGTATATCTAATAATAGTGCAATTATGTTCTGGCGCTTTAAGCTCTTTCGCAAAGGCTACTACAAAGTTTAGTTCTTTTCTTTTATTTGTGATAAATTGCTGGTCATAAAAAGACGTTTTTGAGAGACAGGAGAAAATGTATTACAGGAAAGGCTCGATTGGTTGCCCATTTGCAAGAACACGCGCCTGTAATCGTTGGGTACTAATCAGCTGGCGCTGTACAGTATGCGTCGGAGTTTGTGACATGAGAAATAATTTTTTTCTCGTTTACGCTTACAGATAGACCCAAGGTGTATTATATGTTTTTGTTTCTAAATCGTTGTAGCTATCATCCCTTAAAAGCATGCTTTGTATATCGCGGACACCCTGTATATACCAAATACATATTGTAACCATAATATCAAGCATATAATAGTTTTCTTCTATGTTTATTCCCAGTCTGGACCACAACTTCGAAATACAAATTGGTGTCCACTAACACAAGTAAGATAAAGTAAAGGCAGTCATAATATTTCATCTTCTATAGAGGGTTTATTATGAGGTTTTCCTCAGGTTCATGGAGGAGATTCTTGTTGTTCTTTTTTTTGTTCACACAAGTCTAGCGCACATTCGCTATAGCAACTCGAAAATTTGGAATAATTCCTTTATTAGGGATGTCATCCAATTACTGTATTTACGTTTTTTGCTCTACATAAACCCACGAATCATTTGCATTACCCGGGGGAAAACCTTATCATACACCCTGTGTAAATATTATCAGCGAAATTTGCTTCCATTACGTTTGTTCGTATTTGGTAGGAATTCAGTATTTCTGAAGAAAATTAAAATTTTAATTATGCAAATATTCAATAAAATTTCTAAATTTAAATATCTTCTTTGAATGTTTTATGCATTACCGTTAGTTAGTTAGGTGCGGTGTTCAACAAAACCTCCGAGAAAATACATCTATTGGACATTGCTCGTTGAGAAAGTACAGCTGCCGCAGATTACTACTTCGCGATTTCTCTTTGAAGACTTTTTATTTCTCCAAAGGAGTGCAAGAAAGAAAATCTAAGATTATTTTTATGTATTTTTATCCGACTGGTAAAAGATCTTAATTTGCTGCATTGGCTTCATGCTTTTCAGAGATTTTTCTGACTGACAGTTGTGACAAATTAGGAATGATTTCTAATTCAACAAAAACGGCTAAGATGTTCGAATGTTAGCTTCAGTAACGCGACAAGTTTGTGAGTTCTGTCCCCTAATCAATAAAGTAGTTGAATGGGTGATTTCACCCTTAGTATGTAGCAATAAAAGTAAGGCAAGCATCCCGAATGTATCGACCGATTTACGGATTAAATATGAAAAGTACTCCCTCTATCCTCTACCTGGGGTCCTGCGTACGGAGTGTAGCTAGATTCCATATAGTATAAACCATATTTTCATATTGTGTTACAGGCTGACTTCGAATGTTTTCGTACTACCGACGAGGACTTTTGAGGACCTTTTTTTATTATTTTTTTTTGTGGTCGTTGAAATATACTAGAACTTTCACAAACCTTCATTGTTTCAAATTTTTGCGAATACAGGGTGTCCATTTAAGACTCCGGTATTTGATTGTAGCTATATCGGTAAATCAATAGAAATTTTGATTGACAGTATGTTAATGAAGATAAAAAGAGCACAATTTGACTTATACAGGGTGTCCCAAAAAAGCGTACAACGTAATTATCACTTCTTTTTATATTGAATGACCAACTTATTTCTATTGAACTGACTGTAATTTCAGATGCTTTATACACACTTAAAATAATTTTTCTTTCACTACTTTAGTTAAACTTTAATTCCCCCATCATTTTTCATTTATTTTTAATAAAATTTTGCAAAAAGTCTAAACTTACATCACTTTATCTTACAAGCGTGGAATGTTGTGTGTTTATTAAACAAGGTGTCCAAAAATATTATTTGAATATCGATATATTCAATTCTATTTTATGTCATTTTCTTAAATGGAATGCCCTCTATCAAGGAGGAGCCCTGTACTACGCCGGCCCAAACATTGATGCTCCATTTGTGTTGAGAACTACCAATATAGATTTTGTAGGGATTTGTCGTATCGTAAAAATGAAAGTTAACATGTTCACAAATAGCTTTCTGTGAAATGTGCACTCGTCTTTAAAGAGCACAAATTAAAAAAAATGTTTTCGGCTCTTTGTTGCTGTTCCCATTGACAAAAAGTAATTCTTTTCTAGAAATTATTCTCGGCAAGTTCTTGATGCAGTTGCATGTGGTAGGGATGGAACTTATTGTACTGAAGACACTTTCCAACGGATGATTTCTGTAATGATAGATCTTTACTTAATTTTCTTAGGCTAATTTGTGGATTTTCTACCAGTGAAAGTAGTGATTTCGGCAAAAAAAAATTCAAATGTCTGGCAATGTCGCATTTTAAAGCAAAATTATTGTAGGTGTGAACGAAGCATCTGAAAGTATGCTCAAGTGAATAGAAATAAATAGATCATTCAATTAAAAAAAGTGATAATTACGTGGTACATTTTCAGGGACATCTTGTATAAGTCAAATTAATTTTAAAATGTGCTCCTTTTATCCTCATTAACATACCGTCAATCAAAATTTCTATTGATTTAACGATACAGCTACAATCAAAGACCGGAGTCTTAAATGGACACCCTGTATATACATACCACCACCCTGTATATACATACCAACATGATATATTACTACGTACACTCATGGTAAGTAGAGATTGGACACTTTCAATAGGTTGTTCTATGGAAACTGTCCAATCTCTACTTACCATGAGTATACATATAAGTATATTCAAACCTAGCAGCGAGCTTTTTGTGTGTAGTATTCGATTCTTATGCAAAAACACCGGGAATTGTCTTGTTTAAATTTTTATGATACCTTGAAAGTTGAAAGGCTATTTTGCTATAAAGCCAACTCAATCTCTTTATCTTCAAGATCGGTCGATACCGGGGCGCATCCTTCTCTAGTATATTTGAATTTTTGTAAATATCTCGAAAATGATAAGTGGTATGAAGTTGAATATAACGATGTTGAAGCACATAACCTGTACTTTTGCAAAGGGAACGGAAATTATTTTTCGGAATTTTAAAAAAGAGATCGACTGCGAGAATAGCTCACGAAGTTTACTTATAACTAACCAATGTTGCTTTCGATACATCTAATCTATTTTATCTATTGTTTCTACTAGATAATGGGTAATGAGCAAGTTTTCCAAATACCTAGTTAAACGGAGTCATACAATGCGAGCAACATAACCTGCCAATGTCATTGTTAACCATATAAACAAACAAAATGACACAAAATACACTACTTGACAGCATTATGGGTAAAGGTCTAATTATTAGAAGATAGTTTTAATAAAATTAGAAGCAAATATAGAACCAGTACGCTTCAATATTTGTTGCCCACGCGTGATATGCATGTTAGTACTAACAATAATTTGACGATGGATGGTAGATATTTAAAGTTACCAATTATATTATTATGCAATCCAGCTAGAGAAAATACATTCTGCCGCTGGTGAGTAAACTGTATCAAACTTTGTGTTTAGCGGTTACAAAAAGAGAGTTAGTTGCAAAATATAGGCACTGAAACACTACTAGAGTAGTAATTGAGTGTTTCAAGCCCGGATAAATATTTCATTTATATCAGTATATCATATCAGTTAAATTTGTCATTTAGGGTTATTACTATACTTATTCGTATTCAACTTTAGTACTAGTGTAGCAAATCTATTAGCTATTCTAGTACTTTATAAAAATAAGAAGTTATTTCAGAAAAGAACCAGTGAAATAAATTTGTCGTCTATTGAAGTAAGAACAACGAATACTCCTTCTTTTTTAGAATGACATCTTGAATAAAATGCAATGCCTTTTCTTCTTTACGAACTAACAAAAAACTCCGATTAGGTAAAAATTTTAGTTTGAGGATTGATCAATTAAATCTAAACGAACAGTCTTGAGCTTGAGGGAAATCATACCAAATGGAAAAATCGAATTACACAAAGGTAATTCGAAACTAATTTTTTCCAGTACATACCAGTCTAAGTTTCTGGTCCTACTGTATGAAATGTATATAGACAGCGTATGTCGTTACGAGAATAAAATGAAGTAAAAATCTATTATATCTATATTAGCCAGCTGTGTAGCGCAGTGCCTAGCGCGCTCGCTTCACAGTCTGGTGGTATCGGGTTCGAATCCGGTGCGTTCTTTCTGAATTTGGTTTTCTGTAGTTTCCCAAATTCCACGGCAAATGCGGAAAGATAACATCTTAAGTCGGTCTACAGCCGCAGACGCAATAATAACTCATGGCCAGCCGATGCCCCCTGTAATTGGCGCACGCTGTTGGGGGATGCTAAGGCATGAATTATTATTATTATTATTATTATTATTATAAGTTCTAGGCTATGTCAGACTTTCATTTCTTCTTACTTCGATGGAAAATATAGCCGTTAATAAAACAGAACAACAAATTTTCATTTATTTATTTTTCTTTATGCCTGGTATTATAAACAAATGAAATTCATATTGATTATACATTACTAACACTAACTTAGGATATGCTATTCTGGGACGTATTTAGAAAGTCTTTCTTTTCACTTTTCTTTTATATTGGGACGAAGAACATTTCGAAATTAAAGTCCAACAGTAGTCAGCAATTCCACTTGCCCTGATAGCGTTTTCAATAGTGGAAATATCCTGATGAAATCTCTCCCCATGTTCGTCACTAACATCGCCAAGATTCGGGGGAAAGAAGTTCAGGTGCGAATGCAAAAAAATGTATTTTAAGACTCATATTACAGCTTAATGCATGGTAAATTCTAAGAAGTTTACTAATAATTTTCTCGTAATCTTCAGATTTTTTATTTTCTAAGAAATTCTTTGTCACACTTTTAAAGGCATCCCAAGCAGTCCTCTCGCTCAAGAGAACGTCAAATTCTGGATCCTGTTGTAACAGTTTAATCTGGGGTCCTATAAAAATCTCCTCTTTAAGTTTTGCGTCAGATATATTAGGAAATTTTTGTTTAAGGTATCGAAATCCTGGTCCCTCTTTGTTCAATGCTTTGATGAAATTCTTTATCAGACCTAATTTTATGTGTAATGGCGGTAAAAGTATTTTATGAGGCATCGTGCACAGACATTGTGAGGGGTCCAATTGACAATTTGTTTGATTTGTAATTTTTAATTTAAAATAAACCTTATTTGATTTTTCTATTAAAGGTGTAATATTTCGTCTATGCTGTTGAACGGTGAATTCTCCACATACATAACAAAAACTGCTAGGATTGTTTACGCACATAGAGGACAATACGATTTCAAAAAACGTTTGACTAATGTTACTACCATACATTGAGTCAATTTGAGTCGAATAATGTGTCTGTAGGGTCTTCTATAAACTCACATATGCACAGGTCTATTAATTCCTTGATTTGATTGGTTCTAGAGAAAAAAGGGAGTGGTTTAACGACTATGACGTACAGATGAAGCCCAAGCATGTTAAAACCTGTTCAGACATGCCCGTTAGCATGATAATAACTTGATAGTTTCTTTTAAGTTACTAATAATAAAATATCTTTAGACATATAGTACAAGTTTTGAAAATATTTTCAGAATTACAATGAAAAAGTCCATAACGTACACCTATGATAATGTAAGAAAAAAAACCTGTTGACCAGTGTAAGTTTAGCAGAATCCTTATTGTGTGCTTTACCGACAATTGTTTGCATTTTTTTAAAGTCTAATACAAGCAGTTAGTACACATTAAACAACACGACAATCCAAGTATCGTAACACTAGTCACTGATTCATTTTGTCAGGCTGTTCTAAATTAGCGATCATAAAATTAGAGTAGGAAATTATTGCCTACTGGAGAAGACGGTCGCAATATAAATCTTGTAGAATACTTTTTAATCGTCTAATAATAATGTTCTTCCTTAGCTGAACACTTCAGACAAAGATGAGCTTCATTGACTCAGCATTATGCAATTTATTTCCTTATGCGGAGCCGGTATAAGCTGACATCTAATGACCTGATCGATCAAATAACACTTTTACAAGAATCATTTACATTGATTAAAATCAATCAAATTTA
>ML217826.1:0-12330 GCA_004785975.1 Popillia japonica
CTTTAGAAAGAGAGTGTACTTATAATTGCGGGCTTCCCTAGATTAGGTCAGAAGTAACATCCGCGCGAGTTAATACTCCTAGATGGTGGATTTCACATACCCACATCTTTCTTCTATCGTTGAACCAAGTCAGAACTTTTTTAAAACGAAGTTCTATGAGGATTTGTTGAAAGATATTTGTTGTTCTCATGATGAAAGATTGTTGACGATGGATGATTATATCTGAAGTTGTTGGTTGGGCTATTTCCGTCGCTTGTGGGATTTTTATAATCCGACGTTTCGGCAGTTCGTCTACTGGTGTCATCAGGGTTGTTATTATATGCCATGCGCAAAAGAATGATAACGGAAAAGCTGTTCCTATATAAAAATAACATGACATTTATAATTTGACAATATATGTCAACATCATGTCGCATGCGCTGATCTGAATGCGCCATGGTCTGCGCAAGTTTTTTATGCATCACTAGTTATTCTGCCTCTGGCATCGTGGTTGCTGGTCTTCTGCCTAGGCTATTTTTAATCATAGACAACCATCTTTGATATCCAGGCTTAGTGTACTTATGGCATTTGGTGTGTGCTGCTTCTTTTAGTTTTCTTTTTATATAATCTTTCTCTCTTGCCAGGATTGTTTTTTTGTCTCGTTCAATTCTGTGATCTTCTTCCCAGGCATGTTTCACCAAGAGTGATTTCTTCGTTTCCCCCAGTCGAACAAATTTTCGGTGTTCTCTGATTCTGACTTGCATGGGTCTGCTTGTTTCTTCGATATATGTTCTTCCACCTTCATAAGGTACATACATTACTTCGTTCTCTGGTTCAAGTTGTCCGGCTTGGCTAGGGTTGATCTGCTTGTTTGTCGTTCTAACCTTGTACTTATTGCCTATTCTCCTGATTTTTTCTGATAGGTAGGTACGCCTTTTACGTAGGGGATTATCGTTGTGCACACTTCGTTGTCCCTGCTGTGCTATATGAGCCTTTCTTGCTGCTGACAACGTCTTGTTTATATAACTATTCTGCTTTAGTGTGTGGATCATGTTGTGGAATTATTTTCTCCTATCTTATTGCTGTGAGCAGATAGTCTCAGATCTATCAAGTTTCTCCAACTTTCACATTGATCGGGTGGTTGGAGTCGAGGTGTAAATATTTTTCTGTACACTGTGGTCTTGAGTGTGCCGTCAAAGTTCTTCTATCCCAGGACATTCGATTCTTTTTCCATGGTGAATTTAATGGTTTCTATATTGTTTACATGTAGTACCAATTCATTCAGCGCTTCTTCGCCATGGGTCCTAGCAGCAACTAGAAATAGACTCTTCGCAGACACCACATTACACAAAAGAACTTCGTTGAGTGTGAATGCCATTATAGAACTACTGTCCATCTGTGTGAACACGGGGTAGCGGAAGGTCGTCTAATGACGATAGTATATGAGTATATGTTATTTCTACATCTACTTCTTGATCTTTAATTAAAGTGTCATCGCTGTATGTAACAAAAAGACAATCATTAACGGGATACGATGTGGTCGGATAAAACAGGACACTATCCCATATTATCGAAGTCTGTTTTTTTTTATTAATACAACTAAATATCCCAAATAAGCACCAAGTTTGAAGGAAGTATTAGAGGGTAAAATGGGGTATCTAAAGACTTCCAAGCAGAAGCTCCTCGTACAACCCTTGAAGCTAAAATTAAGTAAATATGGAAAGGAGAGCTTAACCGCAAAGAGTCATTGAACAAAAAATTGAGGCGCTACACACCAACACTCTCTTCAGAAGAGATTTATGAAAAAAAGTTTTTTAAAAAAAAAAGCTTTTATTTTTTCTGAAGTTTTTTTTATTCTCGATATTTTAGATTTTAACAATACCTTATATATACCTTATACCTTCAGGATTTCCTGTTTGCTTTAATGGAAGCAATTCATTCACAAAAACATATGCAGGCTGATTCATTTTTGATCCTTACCATTGCGATCTCGCTTATTATAGAAGACGGTAGGTTTAAATATGGCAAAGTTGCTAAATTTTGTGGTTATTATGATTCCGAAATGAAATTAGCCTTAGAACAAATGACGTTCGAGTTATGTATTTGAAAAAAACTGAAAAATCTCAATTCGTTATTTTGCTTGTAGCACTTTTATTTGGTCTTGCAGAGGAAAACTAAGGACACATTCCCAAACCACTTTTGCTTCTCTATCTAATGGTGTACTTAAAATTTTTATAAGACGTTTCGTTTTTGACAGTTCGAAATTTCATAGCTACCTACCTTATTTAATCTCAAATCAGATTCTTCCTCAATTAACACACTATATCGAATTTTGTTTTCAACCTATCATACATGGTTGAAATCAGAAAAGAAAAACTTTCTAGCTGTGTCAAAATCCAATATGGCGTCCATAAGATATAGCAAAGTTGATGATGATCCAAAGAAAACGAAACGTCGGCGTCGTATAAAAATTTTAAGTACACCATTAGATGGAGGTGCAAAAGTGGCCTAGAGAATGTGTACTTAGTTTTCCTCTGCAAGACCCAATAAAAGTGCTACAAGCAAAATAAGAAAATGACATTTTTCAGTTTTCTTCAAATAACTCGAACGTCTTTTGTTACATTCTTTTACATTCTTTTCGGGATCATAATAACCACAAAATTTAGCAACTTTGCCAAATTTAAACCTCCTGTCTATCTTCATAATCAGCCTGTATATTATCATCCCGTTTTATCCGACCGGTTGGGTAAAACGAGATATTTGGCACCTCCGCAAATAATTATAAATTACCAATAATTACAAAAATAAGAAACAAGAAAACAAAAAAATATTTGGCAAAAACGTTAGCGAAGATCAAACACTAAGTATCCCGTTTTACCCAACTCTCTCCTGCTTCCAAGTCGAAGACAGGTTTTATCAACAAAAAAAAAGTTTGGCACCGCAATGGGTTTCCAGCTGTCGTCGATACTAAGCAATATCTATATGGAGAAGTTGAAAGCAGAGCTATAAATTGTAACGTTACCGTTACGTTTGCACAACGCTGTATGTTGTCATTTTTTAACAGCGCTGTATATAAACATCTTTTTAAAAACGCTGGATATTTTTGGGGGATAATTTCCGATTTTGCGCTGTCGAGTATGCGAGCTTACCTTTTAGGTGAAGCCGATTTGTGGAGCTCTCTCTCTCTCTCGATCCCGATTCAAGCACACGAGTCACTGGAGTTGGTTTCTGGTCGCTAATTTGGTTAGTATCTTATCTTATCTTGTCTTGAATAATATTTATCGCTTTCTCATCTGTAGAATTTGTCTAAATAAGTAATTTATCTATTGTCTGTTTCAAATTTAGGCAATTTAGTATCTTAGTACGGAAAAGTTTCTGTTTCCTTTTTGTGTATTTTAGGTTATTTACCACGTGGTGAGGCTAACCCATCAAATGTTCCTTTTGTCTAGCCAGGATTCAGTGACTCAGTGGTGCATATTCCTAGGGGAGAGACAGAGCTGAAAAACCTGCGTTTCAAAGGTTTTCCTTTTCTTTTAAGGTCAGGTTGGTTTTTTTTTTCCATTATCTTCTTTATTTGCCGGTTAATTTATTAAATTTCTCATTATAACTTAATAATATAATAACTTTCCATTTTACCGATTTTATATATTTTACACCAGCTGGTCTATATTAGTTTTTACTTAAGCACGTCAGAGTTTTTTATGTATTTACTTGCACTGTAGTCGATCATGTTTTGTTAAATATTTTATAATTAATATGTACCTTTGATTTACTTTATTCATTGTAAAATTGTAGTTAAATTTCTTTTTTTTAAATATTGTATCATACAATTCATTGTTTAATTGTAATAAATATTGTTATTAGTTTAATTTGTGTTTCCTTTATTTATTACCAATCTGCACACCTAGCCCGGAAGTTAATTTTTTGTGTTGGGGAATATGCACCCCATCAAAATTTGCATATTGGCGCCCTGTTAAAACCTCCAAACCTACTGAGGTTAGTTTTTTTATCTCTTTCCTTCTTTAAAAATCTGTTAACTTGCTTATAAAATATATTCAATGAAAAGCCAAAAATGTGCCTGCATTAGTGACTGAGAGCAGATATAGGACAGAAACCGTAAAAAAGGCTTTTGTGGCTGATAGTAGACATACGAGTGCAACGGCGGTTTTGGTGGCTCTATCATCAGATTACTTGCTTCTAATAACGATAACAGCACAATTAGCCTTTGTGTCAATTGATCAGGTACTAAAGATTATTTTGAAGACACATGGAATTCATAGAATAGATCAAAACCACAAGGAAATAGATTTTATATTACCACATAATATGTGGAACTGTGTAGAAGCTGTTCTCAGAAGTCTACTAAAATCAAACAATACTATAGAAGGCTGGCATGAGGATTTTGAAAAGGAAATTTTGAAACTGGCGGTAATTAGTATGAAAAAACCACCAATGAATTCACGTTAAAAAAGACTGATACTGCACTTAAAGGCAAATAATTTGTCCATATTTACGTGTCTTATAATCTAGAATGAAAGATTCCAAAGTTACTATTATGACGTATCTGTAATCGCGAAATAAAGGAAGTACTTAACCTATCAAACTACTTGACGGCGTGACGTTCCTAAGGTGTTGATCACGATCGCGCAACGTATTCATTTGATGCCTCCTTCCGACAGCATTACTTGAGCATTAGAGAGAGTTTCTGAAACGCCATGTCAGAACAAGAAGTTCGAAAACTTGTGTAACATGAAATCCTTTCATATATGTTTATGTAAAACCGTTCGAGGCGACGATGCTACTAGCTCTTTGGGAGGCCGCAGACGTTGTCCCCCGTTCACCCCGCTGTCGGTCTATCAATAAACTCGTACCGAAAACCCTAAAACAACGTTACGACTTCGAGCTGTAATGTACTGAATATTTGATGGGTTTCGAAGTGTCGCCTTTCTTTGGGGTCACGGATGTTCGGTTCGGTGGTACTTTGTGGTTTTGTATGTTAGAAATAAAAATAAGAGATGAATTTATTAATTCTATACGTACATGTTTGGATATACATATATGTATGTGTACATACATATGTATTGAGAAGCATTCACCATTTACCGCACATACCGTTTTACCATTAAACCGTTCCATAACGTAAATTGAATTTAATCTTCTTGAATAGTTAAAAATCTTTCCAGTCAATCGAGCAAACGCGTCCCAAACGTGCCGGGGACTCATTGTTATTTCATCGGCGACGGCAATACTAAAAAACAATTGCGTTTCTTTTGTAGTTACGCCCGACATCATGCCGGTAGGACGACAATGTTGCTCTTCCTTTTTTACGCCGCCTTCAAGACGGTGCAGGGAGATGCTTCTCCGGGTCCCCCGACATCAAAGTACGACGTGAAATTTTTGCAAATGGAACCGAACGACTCGAAATTGTGCTTGTGTATATGGCGGCGACCATTATCCGAAAGAACGAACGGAGACGAGAAGACAACCCGGAATTTAAATAAAGTCGAATGATGCAAGTCAATTTTATTTCGGATTAGAATTGGACGCGAAATGCATAAACGGTTCCTTTGTTGGATATTAGTCGTTTTTCGATTCAGGTTTATGTTCCTACGTGTACATTAGGTCATAATTTAAAACTGAATTTCAAAAGAAGGTAATTGGTTTAAAGATATTCTGTTTGGCTTAGAGTATTAGACTACCTTTAGACCGGTTTGAGGGTGCGTTTCAATCCGCCCTGTCGTGGGCTCTGGTCATTGACGATCTGCTTAATGTACTGTACGGAAAAGGTTTTAACTTACAGGGGTATGTAGATGACCTAGTCGTTCCAATAGAGGGCAAACATAAATAGGTTATCGCTAGCTTAATGCGGCATTCCCTCAATACCATTAGCAGGTACTACCTTACGAAAGGGCTTTGTGTCAACCCAGCTAGAACTGTTGCTGTCCCATTTACCAATAGAAGAAAATACTCGCTCTAAACGGTATTCCTAAATGGAACATAACTAAACTACTCCAATGAAGTCAAATACTGAGGGATCATTCTCGATCGGAGACTAAACTGAAATGAAAATCTTGATAAAGTTCTCCAAAAGGCTACAATGGCTTTTTGGACCTGTCAGAGACTTTTTGGAAGAAATTGGAGTCTGAAACTAAAAATGATAAACTAGTTGCATCAGATGGTTGTGAGCCCCATGGCCACATACGCCAGCCCAGTATGGTGGCCAAAAAGCAATTAAAAGACAGTACAAAGTAAGCTGCAACGACTAGTATGTGCACCTGCCCGCTTCAATGGAGGTACTCCGGGAATTAATACCCCTTATCCTGGTAATTAAGAGAACTGAAGTTCCCAGTGCGCACCAGCTGAGTATAACACATCGATTCAAAGAGGATGATTTAGCAGGACACCTAAGGACTCTAGGTGACCTCCGAGAAGATGTCCAATCTTTGAAAAGGCCAACGGACAGTATGACTGTCAAATTGCATTAGGATCGACCATTACTTATCCGTGAGGAATGGAGCTGTGGTGGACCCAATTTTGAAAACGGATGCCGTCTCTGGTATATAGACGGATCTAAAGCCGGCAAAGAGGTAGAGGGTGGCGGTCATGGACTAGAGCCCTAGTAGCACCTCGAGCAATTTTTTAAGCCAGATCGCTCTGAAAGCTCTAACTACTAACAGCTTTTAGTCCAAATTGGTGTAGGAATGTAGGATGAATGTGATGCAACTAGGCACGAAAAACAAGGTATATAAAGGGAATGACATAACGGACCACCTAGTGAGATAAGCTGCGGACATGTATTTTATTGGACCCGAACCCTTCTTTGTGTCAAAGAAGCAGCTCAAGAATGAACTTAAAGACTGGGAAGCAAAGGTAATGGATTTCTCTGAAGGAAGGAGATTTATGGACTCTCACGGGGTTGCTTACTGGGTATTGCTCTCTAAATTACCACCTCAAAAAGATCAAAGTCGATCAAGACACATCATGCCAATTTTGCGAACTGAGAACTAAGACAGTCGAGCACATACTTTGCAAGTGCGAAGCATTAGGCCGACAAAGGTTTCAGCATCTAGGACAGACGACTGTAATGCATGAACAGATTAAAGGTTTGGTACCCAAACTAATCCTGGGATTTGTTAAGAAGATCGAGTTGGAAGAGTACTAAGGGAATAGGGTATTCATAATAAATCAATAGATCGCAGTGAGGAGAGGTCAGGGAACCTGCACGACCCTTCTTCATACAATACAATATAAACTAAGATAAAAAAACTTTTGAGCTACTCTGTATCTGGATATTTTATCTAAAATATGCCACACATACATATTTCAGAACTTCAGAATGATTATCACACATCATAAAACTAAAAATGATGCCACATAATTCCCAGTGCAGCTGCTGTAAAATTCTAAAACGGTGTCATCATAACTTGACGCCAGACTGTTATATTTGCACCTGCTAACTAGATTAGTTACTAGAAGCACGTCTTATGAAGAAATCGTGTAAGTGTTGTACCGAATTCTTGAGTGATTTGCACATTTCCCTAAAAATTAAACAAGAAGCAACAAATATAAAGCCCCACGATTCTCTTTTCTTTATAATTATCTTCGACATTAACTTTAATTTCCTTCCCGATTCATAAATACACTTTTTTAACGCAGTAATACAAAACAGCAAAACGGCAACAAAATTATGCAAGCGGACGACATTTTTCTGTTAAAAATATAATTAAAACAAGGACGCGGACGTAAAAAAAATGGTAAAAATACATCTACGTTCGTCAAAAATAATGAAAAGTGTCGACGTGGCGACGCTTCAAAGCACGAGAATATTCAAGTATACACGAGTATATGCAGCGGCACGACGCCACGGACGGTGTCGAGTTAACGAGTGATGATGAAGTCCTCCAGGTTGATGCCACCCCGGGGAGACCTCTTAACCCTCATCTTTCCGCCGGAACAACTCCTATCTGTCCCCTGCAGCGGTGTTTCCGCCAGAGTTCGTTCTGGAACTTTAAATAAAATAAAATTCCTCTCGTACCATCCGCTATCAGCAGAAAAAAAATGCTTCTACGTTTATATATTGTAGAGACTGCTGAGAAAAAGTATGGCAGCTTTACAATAGCTTGTTACACATGAAGACAAATTTTTCAAGAATTATTCAACACATTCTGTTAATATGAAGAATGGGATTATAAATATATTGAAGATAGATGTGATAGTTTTATAAGAATCTGTCGGATAACTAAAAAAAAACTAGTAGTAATGTATCTAGGTACATACAATAAACAATTAAAGCACAAAAATGAATGAAATATGTAAATGGAGCGAAGCAGCAAAAGGTGGCAGTAGATGGAGAATGAGAAGAAGTGACTGGATATGTCAACCACGCTCGAGGCAACCTGCTAACTGTACCTTAACACTTTTTGCGGTTCTTTGTAATTGAGCAAATTGAATGCACTCTAGTAAGACCCAATCATCTGTACACAGAGTGTTGCACTGTTCATCAGTTAAGGACCAGAAAATACTCAAACACTGGGATGACTTTTATTTTAACCTGTACTCCTTGGAACTCAATGAATGTGTAAAATCGTTTTACCATTCGTGTCATAGCTTCTCTACACAACTTTAATGTCACTAATGTTAGTAAAGCTAGCAAGATATATGCGTTTATTCACCAATTCATTCATACAGAAATCACATGGAGTGAAGTTTGGTGCTTGTTTTAACCCAAGGGCCAACTTCCTCCAATTCGGCGGCTTGCACATATTTTATCAATGCAATGTCAGCCAACAAAGTTCTGCAATATATCTATTAGCTAAGGAACGAGACGTGCATCTGCTCCAAATGATGCTATGGTACTTTGGCTGTGGGTTCGTCTGACATGAAGAACACAACATCCACAAGCGTCATTTCTAATAGCACTTCTGTAGGTTGCACACGAGTAATTTTTTGCCTCTTTCCTTCTAGGATCGATATGAAGATTCTGGTATCCAAGTTTTCAATGTTAATCTTGTAACTAGCTTTTCTGGGGTCCTCGTCTTTTTGCCTTGAAGATTTATGATGTTATGTTTCAAATATTTTCTGCATTTTCTTTACAGTTATTGGTGGAATTTCTGTAATTTATAGATAGTTCAACGGTGGTACAAATGGTTCTGGTTCACTGAATCGGAATTGCAAACCTTTTTTTGATATACTATTGGCAGTCTTATTGCTCTCATACCCTCAGTAACCTGGCACTTACGTTGGAGGAGTTGTTTCTTTTTGCAAGAGCTTAGAGTATGATTAGACTGTACCAAGTTAGTTTCGATTACAGGTACTTATTCTTAGAGCTTTTAGTGCTGCAGTAATTCAAAGATAAGTATCCCTACATGAGATGTATTCTTTCGCACTGAACGAAGTGAATATATTCAATTATGGTGAATATGTTCAATTTGACGATATTATTTCGAAGTAGTTCAGTTCCCCCATCTTTCCCTAAATAACTGATTGCATTCACTTTATGTGGTCTTACAATTTCGTTAGATCACAACAATCACATTTACACTTGTATTTTGCCGCCTATAATCCTAACCTCAAACAACAGATACAAGAGGAACTAAATAAAAAATATGTCGAAAGAAGTAGTTGTGTATTTATACGATCCCGAGGAGGACAAGACTTATTTCATTTTATTATCACAAGAAGATGCGCATAGATGTGAAACTGGTAATAAGAGTAAAAAGATGTGTAAACTTTCAATAATCTCTTATTTTAGATGTAGAATTTGCGCAAGGGTTGCTATAATATGCAAAGACTAATTCAGATAGTGTAGAAAATAACGAAAATTTGACAAATAATGTAAACAATGCAAGAAATGAAGCAGAAACCATAATTGCAAACCCTGGGAGTAATACACACAATAGGAAAACTTGTTTAGAAAATATGGAAAATGCCAACGAAAATTTAGAGAATAATGTAAATTATTGGATTACGAAGAGACATTAGCTTTAATAAGTGCTTATGAGCATTTTTCAGATCGATTAATCCATGCAAGAAAGAGAAAACATGTTTGGGAAATGATTGCAAATAAATTATTGAGTTTAGGAATAACAAAATCTGCAGAAAAATGTGAAATGAAATGGCGAAATTTAATTCGCACTTATAAAGCAATAAAAGATAACAAAAAAACAACTGGTCGGGGAGCTATAAGATTCCAATTTTACAATAAACTGGATGAAATTCTAGGAGACAAACCTACAATGACTTGTGAGCATGCTATTGATACTACTAATTACAGTACCGAGGGTGACATTGCAGACTCTGCAATATTAAATAATAACTCAGGCAGTAATAATTTTACTTTAAGCAATAAGAGTTTTGCAATTAAGCCAGAAAAGTTAACAGTATCTGAAGATTCAGATAACAGTTGTAAAGAACTCCCAAAAAAAAAAAGTAAAACAAACACCCATGAAAGAACTGATACATTTAAAAATACAATATTTTAAAAACAAAGAGAAGAGAGACTTGGAAAAAGAAAAAAAGAGTTGATGAAAAATTAAAATTGCAAGAACGATTAATAGAAGTAGAGGAAAAAAAGTGCAATTATTAGAAAACATTTGGAAAAAAGAAATGATAATGATATTTCAGAAAAGTAATGTTACTTATGAAAGCTTTTGTTTATTTATTTTAGAATTTTTTTGAGTTTTATGATATTCCTGTGTTCCTTGTTTAGGAGTTATTTTCGATTTTTTTTGTTTGCTATTTATTTTGTTGTTAAAGTATTATTAATAAAAGAAATAAATATCTTAATATTTTTTAATTGTGTATTTAGATTTACAATAAAATTATCTATATAATACATCGAACAATTCTTCTCGGCGATTACATCCTAGCACAGGTGCCTCTATATTTTCATTACTGTCAACTTCCACAGGTATATCTTCTTAAATCTGTAAATCATCTTCATTACACATTATAGGAAAGTTATGTAAAATCACTGCAGCTACAATACATTTCGTTATAAAATCAATGTTCCTATTCTGAAAATGTGTCTAAATCTTCCTTTTAAAAGAGAAAAAACATTTTCAATAACAATTCTTGTTGCTGAATGTCTATAATTAAAATCTTTCTGGTTGTGAGTCAGAAAACCGTTATCCTTAAATGGTGGAACTATCCGATTCAATGATGGATACGTACTGTCTCCTAACAAAAAGTAATTTCCAAACCATTCACCGTCTGCATAGGCTTTTCTATACAAATTAGATTTCCGCAATAGTCTAGCATCATGAATGCTTCCAGGTTCTCCACAAAAAATATCAATAAACAATTTTCTGTGGCTTACAACATCCTGAAGAAGAATACTATGAGTGCCTTTTCTATTTACGTAATCTATTTGATTTTCCAATGATTGGTTAATTGATATATGGCATCCATCAATTGCACCTAATACGTTAGGTATACCTCTTTTATTTTGAAATTCACTAGCAATTTGAGCATAAGTGTTTTGTGCAAGCCACTTTATGTAGTTTTCTCGTACTTCTACTAGGGACTGCATGATAGCAGATACTGTAGTGGCATGCACTCTCTGTAATACCAAATCTATCTGCAATTTGTCGGAAAGCTTCTTGATTGGCTAAGTACCACAAGGTTAACAGTATTTTTTTCTCTTTTCCTATGGTTGGCCATCCTCCCAAATTATTCTTGTTATGTCCTTCAATAACTCCTGGAATAATGAAATTGTGTAATAAGTTGAATTTATAAAATACATATTTGCAAATCATTAAGTTTTACTAAAACATTCTCTACTCATTCGAAAATGATTTTTGAATTCAAAGTTCATGTAACGCGAAACAACATCTTCTACAAAATCTTCAATACGAGTTCTTTTCCTACGCTCTGTGTCACTGTCATTTGTTGAAGAATCGCTTAAAGAACTGTCGTTAATGATTGCTTGATTAGATTTCAGTAATTCTTTCTAGAAATCAAAAAATATATTAATTATATAGATATAAAATAATTCATATATGTCTATTATGTTGCCACGATAATTTTTGTCTCAAAAGTTTCAAAAAGACGCAAAATAAACATGCTATAATTATTTGATTACTAAAATAAAAAAAAATATGTAGATGCATATGAATTTTAGAATAACTTACTAAAATTTCAGTTTCTAGTATCTATACAAAGTGAAGGTTAAGTAAACTAACCTAAAATACAAACGTACAAATCATATACAAATTAATTATACGTAAATAACAACAATAAAAATGTTATCCGCATTTACATTTGCGCAAAGATGGTAGGGTGTAAGCATAGACAACATACTTAGAGATCGGAAACTCACGTGTTAGTTCTTGGAGCAAAGTGCATATACTC
>ML217826.1:17330-48674 GCA_004785975.1 Popillia japonica
TTTTTATGTTAATTAGTTAGAGCGGACGTTAAAAACATATTTTGTTAACTAAATCAGCTTAGTTAATTGTAATTCTATTCTCTTGCTGTAATAACATTCTTTACTATTAACATGCATCGTTATTATCAATATATTAACCACTATAGGCTTTATTATATCTAAATACAATACTTACTGCATTGTATACACAATACTAAATACATGAACGTAGGTATTGTTGATATAAATTATTCGCGTGTAGTTTAGGGAACAACTAGTACTGACAACAGTGTATGGTATACATTATATAATACATAACCTAAATCCATACATATATACAGCTAATAAATCATTATTATTGATTTAATTACTACGGCAAATTGTAGAACATAAATTCCTATGCAACGTCGGTTGTGCAGCAATTCGTATGCGTAAACAGTGTAACCGGAATAAACTATTTTAAACACGCTTTACTGTCATGAAACAATTCGGTAATACTTTGGACGAGAAATTTAAAACATACCACGGAAAATGTGTAAATCGTATGTATGTAAAAGTGCAAAAAGATTAGGGAAAATATTCACAGGAAAAGAGATAAATGCGCACCGTAAAAGTACTGCAGAAATCCTTTTCGTGTTGCTTACAATTAGCGCAACATGTGAAGAATATTTAATCCTACGACAAGGTAAAATTTAATGGAAGACTCGTGTTGAAATATTCTTCATATAGTTTTACCCTTATTATGGTTTGTAAAATAGTGGACTGCCTGTGGAGAGCAAATGCGTTGAACAATTGCTACCTGAGCGTGGAGAGATTAATACAAAGATTTCTTCTGAAAGGCAGTGATTTTCAACAGCACAACTTCGCAATAAAACGATACCGATATGCGACAGAAATTTCATTTAAATTCACTGTCATAGATGCAAAGCATTTTAAAATTAAATTACCCCTAGCTGATCACAAACTACCAAGAGGTCACGTTATTGACTTATTCTGTACAGAACAGCTATATTTTGACGCTTTATATTAAACAGCACAGTTGGATACCAAAAATCAAATGCAAATACAAAGCTAAGGTAATATTCGATAATCAAATCTCGGTTAATTTCTCGCGCCGACGAACTTACCAGGCGCTCCGACGATAACGCAAAAAAAGAAATAACAAAACAAGAAGGACAGGAAGAAGCAAGCAGATGACACGCAGTGCAAAATAAGAACTTTATTACGTATAGCGGGGAGCAAGAACGGGCCGGGAAGAACGAAGGACTTCATAAATGATAATAAACACTCTCCGCTATTGAATCGCCCTTTTGTTGTTTCGACGTAGCAGCAGCACAGCTCGAAATAATAATTTAGGGATGCTCTTTTGTGTCAACTACAGTCTGTCAACGAAGATCGTGTCTGAGGTAATATGTATAAAATCTAATTTGATCAAATTGTTGTAATGTTACTCATTTATTGGTATGATTTCTTTGAGAAATTAGTAGGAAGGCAATCATGGCTACACTTGCAAAATTATATCTCTATTATATCTTAGGATCTCATTTTGAAAAGTTTTGAGCTCTTCTACATGAGTCTTGGCCAGTACTTTACTATAGGCTACAGAAGTATCATCCTTTAGCAACGCATGTATAAAATGTGCAAAAGCAAATCTCTGAGCCATAGCCTTCCTAAGGTGGAACACCGTTTATCTGCAACGCACCCAAAAACCATCCACAAATATTTTGTCGTGCATGAGTCTCCTTTTTTTAAGACTCATTTGAATTTTAGTCTCTACTTCAAACTAACTAATAGAACCCAATTGATTTTGGAACCCGCAGCAAGCTACAGTTTTCCTTCTTTAGGATATATGAACAGCTAGATTAGCAAGTTTAACTCTCTCAATCCTTGGTAAATCATGTGTAAAAAACAAGAATTTGCTTGGTGCTAATACAAAAAATGCTGTTTGGAAGATAAAAGAGGAACTGGAGGGGTATGAGTCTAATCGTTGATCAGAATGTCTTTAGATCGTTATTGGGTTGTCAAGTAGCTTTAGCTATAGATTCTTTAGCGCTTTTGATGAATCTTTTGGAGTTTTGCTAAGTCTTACTTAGGAAAACTACTACTGGCAGGCATTATTGTGGTAGCATTGACATAGGAAGTGGTTTATTGGTTTGAGGATGTCTATGATGCAGTGGTACCAGATACTCTAAGCATGGTTAAAACTAAAGGCTGTGGAATCTTGGTAAGTTTTTGAGGAAGATATAATGATCTTTTGGATATGCCTATTTGGCACGAGGTTTGCCCATTGTGGTAGGAACGACATTTGTTGGTAGCTTCTAGGAAATATAGTTTTTTCTTAGATTTCAATATGGGTATCATCCTAATTCTTGCTGCGAGTTTGTCAACTGTAGCCTTGTGTTGAAGATTTTCCTTGACAAACGACCTAAATCCCATCTTTTTCTTGTGGTCAGAGACACCGTTCGTAACAAGCAAAAACTCTTTGCGTCATATAGCAATTGATGGACTAGGAGCTATCCCGAGCTTGTACTGGAACTGTGGCTTCTTTATGAATCCTGAAGAGTAGTACTGCTTCTGAAGATGGCAACTTAGATGAAGAAATACGATCCAATGTAAGATCTACTTTTTAGAATTCACGCAAAGCTACTGTTTTTATTCCTTCTTTAGGATATATGCCTAATGTGATGCACTGTAATGCTCCAATACCCACCCCAGAAGTAGAGCAAAACTTAAGACACTCTATGCACTCATGGTTTCCACTATTGATGAAACAACCAAACTCCTCCCAGGAACGGAGGGTTTTCAAAACTTCTATACCTAGAGCAGATCTTTAGAGGAAAGGCGTTACTTCTAGAGTAACCTATCTACGAATTGGATTTGTAATTTCAAGAACATATTGAAGAGATTTTGAACTCAAGCACGAAGAAGAAGCAGGAGCTTGTGTGTCCGATCTTTTTAGTCTTAGTTACTATGAAAAACGTATGCTTGAGCAAGATCCCAATATTGAATGCATAATGGCTTCAGTGAATAATACACAATTTTTCCATTTTTAGCGTATATAGTAACTTTCAAATCAATGGTCGGAATGATTTTTTATTTAATGGAAGCTAATGTATGTTATCTCTTGCCACTATTTTCTAAGGTTTCACGGAGAAAATATTAGATACCACCGTCTGCAAATGTCCAAATCAAAATTAAATACAATACTTCATCCATGCAAAGAATTTGGAGCAACTGTTTGTTTTGGTGGTTCAAGAGAGGGTATACCATCAGGAAGATGATCGTTGATTGCGAAATGATAATAGATAACTAGTTTTTAGAAAATGCATACGAAGGCATCGCTTGAGTAGTGTGTTTCTTGAACAATCATCACATAAACGTCTTGATGAGATTTTAATTAAATGAACTTATTATAAAAATCTGAATGAATCTGGTGAAATTATTTGTGTTAAGTATCCAAAATAAAAACTACAGTTGGGAATGTACCGGTTGCGATTTTTCATACATTCAAAGCCACAAAATAATGCTCAATATCTATCTCGAATGGTTGCATAACAGATTACTGAAGAGGTGGATATATAACGCATACTATCTGTCAAACACGCTTCTAAAAGCAGTTTAGGTGTCTCCAATAGCAAATGAACCACTACTACAGCTAAAAACTTTAACTTGGCAATGTACAGGAAAAGGCTGTTCAAGTTGTTCTGGAAAGGTATTCTGGAATTTGCACCAAATACTTTAAGCTTACCATGCAATAGTGAATGGCAAATAAATTTGAACATGAAATGAAAAAATTCTATTGAACATTAGAGACTTGGTGGAGACGATAGACTGGAAATTAGTAAATATCCGTCGAATATCCATTGGAAATTTATTTAATACCTTTATTATTATGTAGCTGGGCCCTTTTTCTGTTAATGTTAGATTGTGTTTGGATACTGATAAATTATAACCGTGACGTGTGCACATTGAATTTGAAATTTCGTTGTTGGATTTAAAGTTTTGTTTAAGAATATTAGTAAGTCATATATGTACAGACACAGCAATGTAAAATATTCAATTGCTTGAAATAAGGTTTGCATGGAGTAAAATAGCAAGCATCTACCATACATCTGATGAATTTCTTTTGTAATACAAAAATCTTCCCAAATGAACAAGAAGATCCCCAAAATATTATACCGTACGATAGCCTTGACTGAATGCATCCAAAGTAAAAAGATTTCAATACATCTATGTTCACCGATTTCCGAATACTGAACAAAGCAAAATGAAGTTGATTTTTATTTATTTAACAGAATCTTTGTGTGCTCAGTCCACCGCAGTGAAGTGTCAATGGTTACTCGTAGGAATCTAACATCTTGTTCTTGAGCCAAATATTTTCCATTTAGTTTTAAATATGGGGATTCATTGGCAGCACAAGGTGAAAGGACAATCATCTTGCTTTTTTAGTTATTTAATATTAAATTATTATTTGTACACCCATCCACCATCCTACTCACAACGGCATTACCCACATAGGAGATATCAATAAGAGTACTACCCACAAGAAGACAATTGGTGTCATCAGCATATTGATAAGTTGGTACTCCAACGTACGATGAAAGGTCATTCATATAAAATAGAAACAAGAGGGGGCCCAAAATTGAACCTTGAGGAATGCCACACAAAATAGACCTCGCAGACTACAAAATTGATTGATGTGTTTTATCATAGTTTGTAATACACACAGTTTGTTTTCTGTCAGTAAGGTAAGATTTCGTTAAATATAAAGGTAGTCCTCTAAATCCGTACAACTCAAGTTTTTGCAACAAAATGGTGTGACTAACTGTGTCGAATGCCTTAGAAAGATCGAAAAAGACGCCAGCCACTCTATTTTTCAGCTCCAATGATTTTCCAATATCGTTCAAAGCGTTAAATATAGTATCCTCACAAGAAACCCTGGGCAAGAATCCAAACTGACTTTTAGATAGCAGCTCAAACTTCGCTGCATATGATAGAATTCTATTGTACAGTACTGGTTCAAACACTTTAGAGCATACAGCAATTAACACTCTACTAGGTATTTCATCAATGCCAGCAGATGGTTTGGAAGGTAAATGTATAATAATGGATTCGATCTCACGTTCAGTACCAGGTGATAGGTAAATATTTGATGGTTGGCAACACCGCAGGCGGCTGTTACACTAAGGTTAGAATTTATGGGCATACCTTGGAAGCAGCTACCAAAGATATCTGCTACTTCAACAGAGTTTCTCACAAGTTTACCGTCAATATCCAAAAGTATATTATGATTAGTACGAATTTTACTCCCCCTTTCACGTTTGATGACATTCCATACAGCTCTAGCCCTATTTGAAGATGCTAAAATACAAGAACTATTTTTTGCAATTTTAGCGTTAAGAATTTTTTCCTTCAATTCTTTCTGTTTATAGCGACTTAGTAGCTTCGTACAGTCTAAACAAGTCCCTAATGTCATTCGACTCCTTAGCAAGGTCTTGATCTATTTGCTCTTTGGCATAATTTACTTTACATCGCTGCAAGGGAAACGCTCTGTCAAAATAATATCTAAAGATAACAAGAGTTCAGTATCGGTCACAATGTTTTCTGACTGGCTGTACATGCTGAGATAGGCCCTCTCGGTAGGCGTTTTCTTTATTAGAACTCTCCATCCTTCGAACCCTACCGAAGATACCGGCTTCCTATGCTTCCGGATAAATTGAATTTTTTTAAATCTTTTATATTGTCACTCTCTGCGGCCGTTTAAAATTATACCACTACGATAATTTTTTTCTACGTTCGCTCGGTAATGGAAGGAGATATTTGATAAAACGATTATTGTCTGATTCCTTTTGAGAGGACTTCGAGTGAGACGCTGTTGACTGCGTTTAAGTGGGTAAATTGAGAGGTTCTATTCTTCCATAAGTATCAGTTTAACCCATTAGGAAAGAAAAAAATGCGTAACCCAAACTCACTCGAGATTCCCGTGGGAGGGACTGTTTTATTTAGTGAACGGATATGGCTGGTGGAAGAGAAAAAAATCGTTTTGTGTTGATTTGAAGTTGGTAGGTGTGTTAGTTTCTGAAATAATAATTATTGATTATATCATGAGGAAATTAATTTTGCACAAAAGTCCATTATGTTTCGCTCTGGATCAATCTGGATCTGCAATAGAACGCAGAAAAAGTTCGTTAAGTTAATCATTCATCTAATTCAAATAAGTGCTACTAATTTAATGAAACAAAGAATCTGCCTCATTATTCCTCCGTACAATATATCTGTGTAGAATCCTATTTATTTGCTAAAATTATATTACTTGAGGAAATCTTTCACAAAGCGCTACAACTTTAATGCAACCGTACATTTCGTGCGGCACTATAACGAGAAGGCCAAGAAACAAAAATAGAACGGAAAGGCATTATTCACATCCCAGCATTTCTGTTCATCAAACAAAGTTTTCTGCCTAGCTACACTTTATTCTGCGAAGAAAAGGTAACTTACTTTCCTGCAAGTTTCAATCCTTTAAAATCGGCTAACAAGAAAAGACAATTTCTTACGTACGACTTTAACTCCGTTTCGACGAACTTTACGGAACAGATCCTCGCGTGAATTGCACTTACTTTTATTGCAAGACCTCTTGTGCCAGCTAACAATCGGTCAAAAACTTCTACCTTCCAGTATAAATTATGTAATCCAGCTTGGAGTATTCTCGAACTCGTAGAACTTAAGAAATGCATGATAAATGAACAATTAAATTGTTTATTCCACGAATGGAAACTTCCCTTTAAAACTATGGAAATTAATAGCTTAGTTTAGGTTGCATTTTATCTGTGTATTTAACATAATTACGATGATACCTAGTTCTAGTAAGTAGTTGCTTGAGTGGGTAAACAGAATTTAGTTCGTTCCTAATTGCTGTGCTCATTGATAATCATTTATTGATAAGAGAAAATTACTTTTAAGGTCTTTAATTTTTTTATTTTGGCAATTTAGTTTATAGTTTTTGTTTAGTTTACTACTTTACTAAATGGGTACTTGACATCTTTGTTGGGCAATCTTCCACTTCTAGCAGCAACTGTTTTGGTTGGTTGGGGGTTAGAATGCCTAAAATCATAAATTAGGAAATATGATTTGTTTTGAGTGATCTATTACAGCATTACCTCGATGGAAGTGTTTTGGTGGTCCCCATTATGCGAGAATCATTCGTATTGAACATGTTTTAATTAGTTTAGAGATGTTTATAATGTAGAAACAGTAGTGTCAGGTACTGTGCTGAAATTTATTTTAGACTAAACAATTACCTCTCAGAGAATCCTGTGGGTACTTTAGATCTTGACAGGAAACTCATTACTCATTGCGTAGTTCTTGTTTAGATTTCAATGTGGGGAACTGGAGGGGCGTGGGAGTGCTTTATTGGTTTGAGGATGTCTATGATGCAGTGGTATCAGGTACTCTAACCTTTGTTGAAACTAAACGGTGCGGAATCTTGGCAAGTTTTTGAGGAAGATTTAATAATCTTTAGGATTTGTCTATTATCTATATCTATAAGATGGCAACTTAGATGACGAAATACGATCCAACGTAGGATCTACCTTTTAGAATTCACAGAAAGCAGGCCAAAATTATCTGTCGTGTTGGGAAGCATTAACTAATGCAAGGACAACTCTTCTGCCTTTAATACATGAGACTTCTTTGGCAGATTTAGCGTTGCCATCTTTTAACGAAATTACTCTTTGGTTTCTTCTGCTTCAATAAACTACCATATCTTCTGTGATCTTCTTCTTCGGAAGATTGTATTGGATCTTTGTAATCTATCTTGTGCAGGAATTCTATTAGGAACATGTTTTGAATCGTAATCATGTCCACAATTTCTCCGTCCAACAAAGCCTACTTCTCAAAAAATTCTGGTTTCAGCTCAGATTTTTCAAGGCCATCTGCATTTGTCATGTGGTGGGGTAAAAAACTCTCTGTAGGTCTGTCGCACAATTGTTTTCCAGCATAGATTTTGGAGCAACCAGCCTTCGTTATCTTCATGATCTGTTATTATGTACTCTTTTGGAATACAACTTTGACAATAATTGTTAAGTTAAAGCCGTTGAGGTATTAAAACCAAATCAGTTTCACATGCTATTAAAAATACAAAATCGACCTCAAAAATTTGTGTGAATTTTATACGAAATCAACTGTATGATGCGCATTTCTAAAGTAATCGGTAGCTCTGTATATTTGTCCGCATTCTAATGGGACAGAATAATACACCATTTCACTTCACGTAGTCAATATTTTATGTAAACGAGCAGTTAGAAGATCGTGCTGTCTACTAAATCACCCTGGCAGTGCTCGAGAACCACTAAAATAAAGGACTAGTGAGGAAAATATATTGTTATTGGCCACAATAGAAGCAATTCAAAGAGTTCGCATAGGTGAGAGGCCTATACACCTTTACAATATTTCACGTTTGCACAGCTGTTTATATATATATATCACCAACTAGCTCAATTCAGTCCTACATTCATAGTATTTTAAAGATTAAATTGCGGTATTCCTGTAAATACAATCTCGAGCATTTCATAAAATGAGAGAGAAAAGCAGTTTCAAACGTGTGATGATATTATTAACTGAAATATCTATATATGTAGTTCTATTATAGCGCGGCTCCATTATCAATTAAAGTCATTTACATTCCGAGAGGAGGCAGAACTTCAGAACGTGCTCATTAGCTTAAAACGTTTAATCTGAGAGCAACAAGCCCATTAGATGGATTAGTATATAATATAATCCTCGTCTCCGGCGGAATCTTCTAATTTTGGAATATTTCTTAAGGGTCAGATTCACGTAGCAGTACAGACAAGCCGCAAACGAGGATTTGTAATGTCTTGATTTATTACTTTACACTCACGGCTGCAGCTCTAGCAAGGCTAGATTATAGAATTTCCTCTTATGTGACTTGCAATTCGGTGGTATACTAACAGGTTGGTAATAGCCTCCCATGCAAAACTGGAAAACCAAATTAATTAGGACTATATCACATGTATAAGATATGGCTAAAAGAACTAACACGAGGTCGAGAAGACTAAATTTTGATCGTCAATATCACTTCAATATTTGAGAATATGCATGTCGAAAAATTAGTAAAAAGTTTGAACCAAAATTGTTCCAAATTATAACACCAATATCCTTTGGAGTAGACTGCTCAATTATGTTGTAGGGCGATAGAGGAAAAATGTATCAATTGATACGCAAGCCGGTTCCGAACGTGCGAATATGAACGGGCAATGGCAAGCAATTCTCCGATGTTAGTTACGATGTTATTACTCGCCGTTGTTTGAAACAAGCGTCAATTCGCAACGACTTGTCTAAAAATTATTTTGGCAACTCTAAAACTCATTTTCCCAGTTTGTCCTTTGGTCAAAGATTACTCTTAAACATTTAGTATTGAAGAAAAAGGTGACGGTCCAATTGCAGTTGTTGGAGGAAAAAACTTTTAAGTAACAAATTTTCAGATCTTTAACCAAATGGAGGATAGACTAGAAATTGCTGTAAAAAAGTAGACATTTGATAGAAGGGAGTGAAACCAGTTACATGTAGATGCCTTCACAAAATCTTTATCGTTTAAAATGCTAAACCACCGGGCTGCTAGAGAAATTCATCTTTTGCCCAGACATAAGGAAGAAAGATTTGTATTTGCACTGGAAGACATGTTACAGGATGTTAAGATGCCGTGTTTATATAGAGATTAAGAAATTATGTGTGTTGGTGAGGGAGGTTGCGGGTATAAAGACTGTAAAACTGAATAAAAAGTTGATACCAGCTGCAGGTTCTCGATGAACACATGGGCTTGGATTTCTGTAAATAATTCTGAGACTCTGGTAATTATTGAAGAATGTTGTTGACGTTAGGTTAAATTGCTTAACGGTGGATAACATTCGGTGCTAGAAGCCTTTCTGGAAGGTGACATCAGCAGCACATTCTTTTTTGTATCATTAATGTTATTCGTTTATATAACGGGCCTTCATTAATTGTTGTAACATATGCAACCAACATGACAGATTGGTACTACTGCAAAGAATATCCCTAATTGAAAATAGTCGACAGAAATTATATATTTTATTTACTTTAATTGAAACGTCAGTAATTTCTGGGAAGAATAAGGATAAATTTTAGTTGTATATTTGTTTAATTAAAACACTAGTATTTATTATCATTTTAGTAGCATAAATTCTATTTACAATTTATAATGAAAACGTTGTCAATTTTGTCTCTATACAAACATTTTATGAGTAGCTAATGCACTAAAAGCTTTTTCACAATAAACAAAGTTAAAACATGAATTTTTGTTGGCTTTTTGTATAATAAATGTTGGAAGTGATGACCGTTTTGCTGCAAACAAAGAATCCCTTTACGCTTTAAATTTTCTAAAAAATCTCGATATCTTGCTGCAGTGATGGTATCGTAAAAGAGAATTGGTCCAATAATTCTTCTTCTTGACATTCCCACCCCCATTCATATTCCTCCTTTTAAACGATGTAAGGCTGTCTCTACCAGTTGATATGGATTTTCTGTAGCCCAAGTTCTATACTTTTGCGAATTCACATACCTATCCTGTCAAATGAAACCATGTCACATCACAAAAAAATGTTAAATCGAGGAGATCATCATTGGTTCGATCAATAAACCATTCACAAAATTGCAGGTTATAACCTAAAATTAAATCATTTTATTTATACATAAATTTAATGCTATTAGTAATATGTATGTAGGTAACTAACCTTCACAAAAGCTAAAATATATTCCACAGATCTTAAAACAACTGACCAACAGACTTTTTAAACGTGAAATAAATATGAAAGTAATATAAATAAAATCTAACCAACCCAATACACAAAACTATCATAATCATAACCAAATGTGGCTACCGGTGGCTACTTAGTTACTTATTATGCAGGATTGCCAATCGAAATGTATGTAACCTATACTGCAACAGCTCTCGTGGGTTTACAATCTTTTATGAAGGCATTGTATATCGTTTCAATATATCTCACGTTTATGCGTTCGTTTATAAAACGTGTTGTAAAGATAATCTATACACATTGTAGTATTGAAATGAAGAAATAGTTGCGTGCAGGAAACTATAGATTCCACACAATTACTGCGATCCGACATAATTAGAGACACAGAGACTATGACATTTACGGTGGTAAAATGAAGCACTTGCCATTGATTCAAAACAATAACAGAAAAACCTAGAAATACTAAAATAAAAGAACACTTTAAAACGTAAAATTCCTGTTGAACACTACGATAAAATTAGAAATTACAAATAATAAGCTTATAGCCTCTTTTTTTATAAATAATATATATGAGAATGAGCAACCTGAAGTGAATATCACGTGACCTTAAATTTTAAGATGGCAACATTGTTAAGTTTAAGTTTAAGTAATAAGATAAATAAAAATTTCACCTACAATAAATGCACGAAATGATCACCATTATTTTGCCAACATAAATTGATTCTTAGTTGCATATTGTGCAATGTTTTGTTTAAAACATATTCGCTGATATCATTTACCGCTGCAATTATGACGTTCTCGGCTCGGCAAGGATATGAAAAGAGTTTCGAAACACTACGTTCTTTAAATAGCAAAACAAGAAAAAATCTAACGGTCTCAGATCGGGGTAATGTGCAGGTCAACGTCCTCTGTTTATTAATTGACCGCCAAAGTATTCTTCTAAATATGATATTGTAGCGTCAGCACCGTATTGTTGGAAATACCCATTCTGGAGTTCATCATCATGGAGTTCATTAATGAAGAGTTCAGAGTTCTAAAATATTGCGACAATAACGAGCAACATTAACTGTATCGTCAAAAAATATCGGTGTCATAATGTGTCTATGCAGCATTGTAATCATTTTTAATAGGATGTAATGTCGTTTCTTTGTAAACTTGTGGATTTTCTGTAGCCCAGTTACGATAATTTTGGCTTTTATATAATACGAAAGATGAAACCATACTTCATTGGAGAAGAAAGTTATAACTATTATAATATTAACGCTTTATACTCCAGATAATTATAGGCAGATGAAAAGGCCTGTCCTTTAATGAAAGTTCTTTATTCAAAATTGTCGAATCTTCGTCTGTGGATACAGACTTTCGCAAGCGTTGAATATGAGAAAGTCTGTATCCACAGACGAAAATTCGACAATTTTGAATAAAGAACTTTCATTAACCTTCTACTGGCGTTGTGGGGTCGCCGAGACCCCAGCAGATAATATTAGCGCTCTATTATCTAGTATTGTCATAGTATCAGCATGTGGCTCCATCTACCTTCAAATAAGGTACTTAGCTTGCTACAGGCGTAGACCGAAATCAGTTACGGCCATAGGTATTGCTAATATATGTAGACAATGCGCAGAAAAGCAACTTTGCTCTTTGCAATTTTTTTTTAAATTAGTATGTTTTTAAGAGTTTTACACATCTTTTTGTAGGATAAACTTTATATTTTGAGATAACATAAGGTACAACATGTTCACTATCTGTTACACTGTTTTTTTTATGAATAAAGGAATGTTTGTGTATTTGACATGTTCTTACTTGGAATATTTATTGCGTTTTTCGTAAGAATTCATAATATATAAAAGTCATATTCGTCACAACTGATTTTAGAAGGGTTATTAAATCGTAATTTATTTGGAAAGTTAGATATGCATACGTACACACACACACACATGTAAAAATTTGTGGAGTCGTATAGGCACCACGACGCCAGCTAGGTATAAAAATATCACCACGCCAGTAGAAGGTTAAAGGACAGGCCTTTTCATCTGCCTATAATTATCTGGAGTATAAAGCGTTAATATTATAATAGTTACCAGTACTCCGTTACTGTCTTCCAAATCAAGGAAGAAAGTTATGTTTAATCGCTCTTCATTTAAATGTTCATTGAACCGTGCAATAATTTTGCCTCTATGTTATCAATTATATTTACTAAGTACATACTTGCTTGAGCAGATAATTTTATAACCGATTTCTTGGGACTAGATGTCATACAATCAGAAATGCCATTTACTTCTTCCTCACTTAACACTCATGAGGTTCCAACTGGCTTACATTTTGCAACGTTACCAGTCTCCATAAATAGCTGTACCAGCCTCTTACGATGTCGAGCAAATAGATTACATTCAATGTCCTCACTTGGATATTCCAATATAAATTGCTGGATGCAGAACTGTAGAGAGTATGACCACTATCCATCTTATGCCTGTGTAGCATTTCGTAAATGCGCCATTACAATGAACATGTCTTGCTCATCCGTCAATGCCATTGTCACAGAGTAAATATTGGAGGTTGCGCTCCGTAGTCTTTAAAAACACGGTTACTCTTCAATAAAGGCTCTACATATTTACCAAAATCGCAGGAAACGTGAAAACTAGCGCTTTCAAACATCTTAAATGTCAGATGACTAAACCTAAACAATACGACAATACATTCATGACATGTCGTGGTAAGAAGGGTGGTGGTGGTGCTAATTTTCAAACGATTTCTTGATTTGGGTAGCCTGAGAATCACATCAAGAACATCATTTCATTCGTCATAATTTAAAGATCTAAATTTTGCTTGTCTGATTGGTGTGGTGCAGGCTTAAAGGCTATCAGCAGTGTTGACAACATGTGTTTTGTTTGGTGGAAATTAATTGTTCGCAAACTATTGAAAAGTATACTTAATCCGGCAGCAGATGACTAGCTTGGATAACTCTGGCTCCTCAGCTGAGCAACGCATTATAACCTATATAATCTATAACCTTGATCGTCAACAGTTGAATTCTTCTATCGTTTTTTTTATTCATATTTATTACTGTTATCAATCCTTGAGATTTCTGGGCCTCACTTTTAAAATACAATTTGACCTCTTAAACTAAGAGGAGGGTGGTGATAATATCAATCAGTTTTGGGAGGTAGAGTTGTGGTAACATCGGCTTCTGTAGTGTAGTAGTAGACCCCAATGATAATAACGAATCAGATTGCTGGGTTTGAACTAATTTATACTTTTCTAGTAGGTATCAAACTATTTCAAACAACCTAACGTAAAACTTACATTAACTTGCATTACATCGTAAATATCGATCTATTGATTTATCGTTTATTCTAGTTCACCGTTTAAAATGGAATTATAAAATACACTACAGCCATATTCTACGCGTATCGTTTTATGAAAAAACTTTGTTATTAAATATTCGATAAAAGCGTCAGCCGTAACGTTACACTCGAACTCCCTTCTCCATTTTATAGCACAATAATCCGTAACCAATACATCGTTGGCTGGCTGGCCTTTTTTCATCTCCGTTCGAAGAACACCACTGCAGCGGGATTCCATCTCTTTTCCCGTTTTCAACCGCGGTCTCCTGTTGGTCCAATCGATGGAACAGGAAACGTGTCAATTTTTTATAACTCCCTTTAAATTGAATTTATATTTGTGGACCCTAGAAATTCGTCTACTTTTTTCCGTTATAGTTTGACGTCCGGTGTAATTCCGTTTGGGAAAAATTATCGCTTGAAAAATGATAAGCGTCTCCCTTCTTGAAAAGAAGTGTGTGCTTACGGATAGATATATGTATCCTATAGAAATTGATATTCGGTTTTCACGGTCGAAGAACTTTCAATAGCTTTATTGTTTTCGATTCAGTCGGATAAGTGAAAGGTCGTGCCGGTCGTTCTATAAATATTTGTGAATACGTATCCTGGATTGGTAATGTAGTTACAAGTATTGTTCTTTTGCAAACAAATTTACTATACAATTTATTCTTTTTTTGTTTTAAAATGTATTGCGGCTTTTAATATTTTTAATATAACAGAAAACCATTTTCTGTCTAAGGAAGCTATGTTTTAGCAAGTATCTAATACGAGAATTTAACCATTATTCGGTCTGTTTCAAACAAACAGAGCAGCGGAAGAAACTAGGCAACTTATCAAACATGAATACATTTCTGGCAATATTTATTAATTATTAGACTAAACGAGGTATACAAAAGCTTGAGATTACCACTTCGATTCCGTCGTTAGTAACTTGTAGAAAATTTTGGAAACGGTACTCGAACAAGCAACCGCAAAGTTTAGTGAAACGATACAATAGAAGAAACGACACAACTTATCCAACATGAATACATTTTTAACAATAAATATGAAATAATTAGACTACCCGAGGTATATGAAACCTTGAGACTACCACTTCGATACTCATATGGGCGCCAAACAATGGCACCCATTTGATAGACCCCACACAGAGGTATTTTGGTGTCACAGGAACTGTGCACCCACCCAGAACGAATCCGAGTGTCAAATTAGAAGCGAGAACCTGACAAGCATACGAGCTCTAGAGATGGCACTCGCACTATCGTATACCTCGCTTGTCCAATAGCATTTGAAAACTGACTAAATGGTATGTATTCATATTCAATCCGACCAGAGAATTGAATTGTGTAGTTAGAACAAACCAGAGCTCATAAGCCCCCAAGAGACTGCAACTTAAGTGTAGTTGTTTTCACGACAACAACACAACTCGAATGAAATAATTGAAGTCGGAAATCTTGGGACGGAAAAATACGAGTAACATAACTTCACAAACCTAATTAGATGTACCCTCAAAAATATTAGTCGCCGTACATTTTAAACTTCCCATTTCCGTCGTCAGTAACTTGTAGAAAATTTTGGAAACGGTACTCGAAAAAGCAACTGCAAAATTTAGTGAAACGATTCAATAGAAGAAATGACACAACTTATCGAACATGAATACATTTTTAACACTAAATATGAAATAATTAGACTAAACGAGGTATGCGAAAGCTTGAGACTGCCACTTCGATACTCATATGGGCGCCAAACAATCGCAACCATTTGATAGACCCCATACAGAGATATTTTGGTATTTTGGTGTCACTGGAACTGTGCCATTAGAGCACCTACCCAGAACGAATCGAAGTGTCAAATAAGAAGTGAGAACCTAACGAGCATACGAGCTCTAGGGATAGCACTCGCCCCTCCGTATACCTCGCCTGTCTAATAGAAAGCTAAGTGCATGGTATGTATATTAGGATCTTCTTAACCCTGTTTGGTTTGCATGGTATGTATTCATATGAACTACGGGCGGAAAATTAAATTCTACAATTCGAATTTATTTGCCACGACTACACAAATGGAATTAAATAATCGAAATAGGAAAATTTGGGACGAAAAAACACTATTAGCGCCTGAATGTGCGGGAAACATTATAGTTAGAAGAAATACGAACAAAATAGCCTCAACGGATGGTAGCTTACTTATTGGTCTGTTTGCAAAAACGATACAACTCGAACTGAACGACTTGCGGAGATAATTACAAAAAAATACGTCATGCAACGACATTTTTGACGGCAGCAGAGAGTATAACATAGTAGTTATTATCGCTAACACGCCACCCCGGATAATTAACGTTAATTACATAATTACAGCACGAATGTGCGGGGAATATTGTAGGCAGAACGAACTCGAATATTGTAATTTTAACAGATGGCAATTCGACAATACGTCCGCCCGCAACACTGAGTCAATTCGAACTAAGTTATGTGCAAAGGTATACATATGTAAACAATGTATTTAGTTCAAGGATATTAGTGATGTCAATAAATTAAGAAGTCATTACGGTTTAGACATTTGTTTACACAAAGTGTAAATAAATAAATAAATATGTACAGGGTCGTATATAAAAGTTGGTGACCAGGGTGTGTTTTATAGAGATTGTTGCAGATTTTTGAGAGATTTTCTTCCGTCGGTAATACAACCCGTCTCGTCATACATTTTAGTTACTTTTTAAAACACACACATTTAAACATTTTTAATGGAACAAATTTATTGAGTATGAATATGAAACATTTTCTAAACCATAACATTTAACTTAAATGCCTTGGTGTAATTTTTACGGTGTTATTGATTGGCACTCATTAGATTGTCGTTAAATGTTCACGAGAACAGCCAAAGATTAATAGGCGCGTTTAATTTAAATTTTCCGCGCTGTCTAATTTAAAGGAGCGATATAATTCACTGCTAAATTCAGCATATTTATTGAATGAGTTTGTGATCGTTATTTATATTACCCTTTAAGGACTATCGTCTACCCCTTCGAATTTTGTATTTTCGTGTAAATATTCTGAAAATAAATTTTAATTTTAGAAACAGATTTTTTTTTGTTACGCTAGCCAACAAAATTTGTTTTCTCATACACCAGAGATAGGTATGGTTTAGGTCATCTCTTATGCAAATTTGCAATTTGCTCCATCACATCAGAATTTCGAAAGGAAGATATTAGAAGATTTATGGTAGTGTCGAGCATTGAGTAGACATATCTGAACATGTCTTTGCCTGCTTCTTATATCACAGTATTTAAACCACTCCCATTTGTGATAGGAACCCATAAAATTAGGAAATTGTAGATTTCCGTCTGTGTTGGTATACGTATAAGGAGTTACGCACGTCTAGTTTGATACAATTTAAGTCTTAAGTTTGTGATAACAGTGTGCTGTTACTCTGAAGGGCTAGTCAAGTGATAAGAACAGCGCTATACCATTTGCAAGACCTATGATTTGGTGTGAACAAACGGATCATTTGTCTGGTTATTACTTTTGCTTTACGACAACTTTCCACAAGATTAGTTACGTTAGTGTGTCTCTTACTGTTCGTTCAGTACTTTATTCAGAGGTCTATAAGCATTTCAAGTGAAGAATATGCCGTGACAGATTCAGAAGATGAAATTTTCGAGGTATTATCGATCAGCGATGATGAATATTTGCCATCTCTTCAGGGTGGACCTCACTTTATCAATCAGAATTAAATGATATTATTCAAGACCTGAGTTTTGTCATAAACTCAAGCAGAAATGCTAGAATCTAGACTGCAAGAAACCTCTCCAAATCTGCGGTTTTGAAGTTTGAATCGTTATTCTTTATTTCAAATTATGCAAACAAAATAATTATGGAATGCGACTATTTGTACTGATATTGATATAATGGAAATTGTACTAAAATCTCTATCGTGTAATACGAGGGTGGGTCAACATTCCGTTACTTTTTGAATTTCCCGCCTCTTAACTGAAAGGGCAACACTGCTCCTGTCAACAGACCTCTATCAGTTGACTCCTGTTAAAATTTGAACAAGCTGCGGCATTGAGCTTGTATTTGACAGCCATTGATAGACGCGAGATTTGAGGAAAAAATGGCAAAAATGTGAATTTCGTGTGCTCATTAGGCATTAACTTGTGCGGAAAACAACCATTATTCAAACAGAGACTAAGCTTGATAAGTATTATGGGAACTCACCATCAATTTCAATGATAAAAAAGTGCTTTACTAAATTTCGTTGTGGCCGAACAAGTACGGAAGATGCTGAACGTTCTGGACTCCTAGTTGAGGTCTCTACACCCGAAACAATTAAAAAAAGTCACTATATAGTGTTGGCCGATCGGAGATTGAAAGTTATCCCTTATGGAGCCTTCTCTAAGCAAATTGTTAGAAAGAGACGGAAAATGTGGCGACTCTGAACATTTCACCAGAGGGCGCACTGGCAACTCGGCTGTATTAATAGCTACCTACATTACCAACTATATACAAGATACAACAACACTTTATTCTGTGATTGACTTCTACCAGTGCGTTAGTTATTATTATTAATCGTTTTGCTCCGGAAAATAGTGTGACTAACAAGTATTTCTAAAAAAACAGCTGTGTTGATACTTTCTTTGCAAAGATCTTCAATTGCTGCTATTGAGGAAAGCAGAGTACCTGGTGAATCTGAAAATGTTCCAAGCATTAGTTCAGATAATCAAAAAGAAGATCGTGTAAGTGGCATATTTTATCACCCTTCAACTACTGGGATGGATATTTCTACACCACCAAGAAAGCATAGATTATCTGAAGATGTGGCTCTATTAAATATGCAAAAACGAAGACCAGACCGTAATAATTTTACTTTCGTTCGACATGAAAGTTTGTTAATTATTTTACTAACATTATACTTCTAATTGATACAAATATAATTTAATTGCAATAAATTATGTGAATGTATCCTTTTATCCAATAATTTTAAAATGATATAAATACATACCTACATATACATAAGCTTCCTTTCATTCGGTGGATCCATCAATTATATTTTGTTATTGTTTATGTAATGTAATAAACACAGATAAATTATAATCGATGGATTCATTGATAAAATAAAAATGAAATAGAGATTTAAAAAAGAATATATGAATTTATACAACCCGCGCGTTGGCAATTTAATTTCGAGAGATGGCGCAAAACAGTTTTCATTTCAATGCACGGGAGATGCCATTCTCGTTCGTATATATATTATCTCTGGTGGAGGTCATAGACAGGTCATAGGCATGTCACATGGCTCAGCGGTTTCAATTTTGAATGATTACTTGGGTATGGGAAAGTTTTCCAGGAAATGGATGCCACGTTTGCTCACAATCGACCACAAACGCAATCGTGTGACAACTTCGCAGGATTGTTTGGCGTTGTCTAACCGCAATATGGAGTTTTTGCGGCGTTTTGTAACCGTAGACGAAACCTGGATCCACTACAATACACTAGAGATAAAACAGCAGTGGGTTTCTCGAAGTGAATTGGCGTCAAAGAAGGTCAAAAAGGGTAAAACAATTAATGGAGTATATTATGCAAACTTATTAGGTCGATTTAATGAAGATTTGCAAAAAAAATTGCAACATATGATCAAGAAAGAGGTTATTTTCCACCAGGACAACGCAAACCTGAAGAAATGGTTCGGTGGAAAGAGATTTGACTCCGACGATGAAATAATCTCACAAACAAATACTTATTTTGATGACCTCGACAAAACTTATTTTTTGGAAGTGATAAAAAAATTGTAGAAACGTTCGACAAAGTGTATAGATCTCAAAGGAGAGTGTGTTGAAAAATAAAATGACATTTTATCAAAAAAACCTGTGTTTTATTCAAAAAGTCACAGACATATTGACATATTATCGTAATGCTCATTCGTGAAAATTAATAGCGTTGTCGCATTATTGTACGAGCTGATCTGTGATAATTAATATTGTTGATGTGAAGAACATTTACCATAATGTTTGGCATATTGATAGCTTCATGAGATATGTTTGTACTAAATAGGTTTCCATAATATGTATGTATATACTTTGATATTTATTCAACGTATTAAACAGCTGATGCGTATTGCAATTATTTCTGTATTTTACATATTAATTGTTGTATAACTTGATACCCAACGTGTTTGGTTTAACACCTCGTATTCTAATTATTAACATCATCAATTTTTAACTAAATAACCTGCTTGCAGTTCATTCATATGTATATTAAAGAAGATACTATTTCTGACAGTTACTTCTGTGAGTCATGACATAACTGACCAGTGAATATTACTATTATACAAAATCGTTCATTCTATCCGATACTTCATTAAATATACCCTATACCACCTTAATTAACACCACAGTAATGTCTTCTCGTATCTCTACTATAAATTACGTCTGCTACATTTTTGTTGCGTTCCCGGTACGTTCCGGAATTTAACTAAGGAGGGATGCCCGATTTCCGAACCCTGCACAGACGTCGGCGTCGCCCACCCCCGCTACACATGCTTATCGGTGCTCGCGGCGTAGAAGCGCTAATTAATTTAAATTCTTGACAATTATCGAGGCCATTTATTAAGCGATTGTCAAAGGGAGACATCGAATTACGTTTGTTCTTGTAAAAAGGTAATCCAGACCTCGGTTGCTTAATTCGTTTCGAGCTCAATTTGAGTCTGGCAACTGTTTAATTAAGCTACGGTAACGGACGGGCTCCGCTGAAACGTTTCTCCCGTGGTCGGTGACGTTTACTTGCAGAACTAATTGCGCGATATTCGATATTTAACAATGGTTGTCTATGATTTCTATGATTTATAATATAAATGATTGCAAAAAGGTTTATTTGCTATATTTACACTGATAGGTTGCAGGAATTAGGTACCTGAAAAACGGCTAAATCGGTTCGTACTCTAAAAAGTGCAAGGATTTGTACTATTGTGTTCATTAAGTACCACGAGAAGTAAAGACAAAACTGCTGAGCTAACTGCAAAAGCAGGATTATGTAAGCTATAAAAATGATGATGTAAACTATGCAAGAAAGTATGTAGGCACACAAGTTATGATCACTGATCAATCATAGCCATTAATAAGAAAAGCCAGGAAATAGCAAGATAGCTAAGTACTTAACCAACTAATTGAAGTCCTAGAGGATTGTAAGTAATATAACTTGAAAACCATTACAGATAGAATAGTGCTCCCAAGAACTTTTTTGTAGAAAATTTCATGGTCTGCATAAAAAGGCTTCCACATTTTTTGATTACTTGCGCTGTTAGGGCTCCGTCTGCAGAAAAGTAACATTTTTTCCTGTTATTCTTGGTTCTTTTGCAGACCCAGCCTCAATGGTGCAAACTATTAAAGAATATGTAAGAATTTGTCTGTAACCATGAAATTTTCTACAAAAAAGTCCCGGAAAGTACTATTATGGTCTTCAAGTTATACTGTTTATAAATGTGGGAAAAGTGCTGATTTTACCTCTGTTTGGTTAGTCTACGATTGCTTACACCTCCCAATTAAAATATTTTCTTCCCGGTATATTTCACATAATGTGTTGTACTTAGTTAGGAACTCAGAAGGGATGAGGTGAAGAGATCGACGCTATTGCCAACGGATCTGGTAATGAAGTCGTTCTTTGCAACCATTTTTTTTATTATCGTGTGCGTAAAAGTATTAGCAAAACAGTAATTGGTGTGAGACCATCCATTACAGACAAGTACAACAACGTCTGTTGTTTCTTGGCCATCTCCATCACGAAGCTTTTGAAATGAAATTGCATCCCTCTGGATTTGCAACATTCCTATTCAGCTGTTCTCAGTCTTTACAAATTTTTCTTTTCCATAAAAATGAAAAGTCCCATTCCGGTCGAAGGGCTGCTATGAAGACAGGAAACAACAACTTTGTTTGTATCTAGCTGCATAAGTGACCTTCAGGACGCAACTGGTCAAGTCGGTTAAGGCAGCATAAATATATGGAAAGTCTAACAGGGATCATAGCACACACAAGAGGTCTGTGCAGCAGTAAAATGCTATTACATATATGGTATGATGGTACTTATAAGCAACATACAAGCAAAAATATAGAGAAAAAAAGGAGCAGTTTAGCACCTTCGACCTGGCTAAACATCAATGAAAACGTCTGCAAATTGGCCCAAAGTCACTTTGCCTAATCTGGCTTCGTCCAGCCGCCCGATATCTCTCTCCTTTTCTCTCCACCGCCAGGCTATTACTGCCATCCCCTAGGCAAGCGTTCATTAGGCTTGCTTATGTGAAACATTTTTTTATTTACTACCCAGTACCTGGTTAAAATTATTGCGAGCAATCTAAACTTGATCTTGCTCTTAAAGGCTGCCTGACGTAGTCTTTCTTCACTTGAATTTCATGAGCTTTACAGTGTCACAAAGCGGTAGTCCATTCCAATAGCAGCGCTGCCAGTAGAAAGTTTAGATCTGATAAAATTTTTGATTCCGTCACAGGAACTTTTACGGTTTGGTTGTGTTTCTGTGAATGGTGCTTATGTTCTCCGAGTGATTTGGCATCTAGTTCAGTATAGTGCTCTAGGACTATCTTCTAATGGAACCTTAGAGCTTGCAGTCCATTGAAGGCAGCGTCTCTATCTGCTAGGATTTTGACTGGTCTACTTTTATGCAGGCCATTCAAGCTGGTCATGACGCAATTATGATTTGCGGAGGCTTCGCCTTCCAATTTTCCGTTTCTTCAAGTTCTAATGCTTGTGCTATTCAGAGTTTTCGGAAAATCCTTAAAACAGCGGAAAATTCATCGTCTAATTTAGAAGATTTAATTTTTTGTTTGGTGATACTACAGATCATTACTGAAATAATACCAATAGATTGAAGAATAGAAGAGAGAATCGTATTTACGCCCTTGAGCATGAAGAGCGAAATGTAACCATAAGCCTAGCAAAACGATTGTCATACAACACTTGTTGCAAATGGTAGAATATTTGTAACGAAATCAACAAATGAGTGTCAACTGCTCCTCTATGAGAACCAATTTACTAAAACAATTTTTGGTCCATTTAGCCATTTGTTTGCGATTCGGGTTAGTTTTTAATCACCTGTCAAAAATGGTTTCTACACCAAAATTGACTCCATATCTACTAATTGCATTGCTAACGAAGTCGTCGTATTGGCATTGTGCTACACGTAGCATTTGACGAAATCAATCACCATAAACGTTCCCGCTTTAGCATACATACAGGTAGTATAAACTAGGTCAAATCGTCAAGCCGAAGTACATACATATTATATCCTCGTCGAAAGTATATATGTATTAATCCAAGACATTTACTAGCATTGCGATCACTTGCTGTGCAATATTACTCGTAAATCTCCTATTTGCCATATTCACAAATTACAGCGGTAGTTGTTGCGCCAATCACCTTAGGTTGATGCTTGTCATCGACAGGTCCTACACTATTATCGGTACCTGTTCAGCGTTATTCCTACTTCATATACTAGGACACGTTAGTTAGTGTCTACTATACCTCGTTAATCAATAATCATACACATACACGACTGCAAGCACACGTGGACGCCATGCCGCCCGATTGTATTATGAAGTTGGAGTGATTAAACTATCATCTTATTTGATTGAATGTGGGCCGTATACAACGCTAATGGATTAATATCCTTGATGTTACCGTTGCGGTACAATATCGATCATGTTATGGAGCAATTGTTGGAAATAATTTACCTAATTATGGGTGAAATAATTTTTAAATAATAAATTAGCTTTGTGCGTAGTTATAGGGTGTTATAAAAAACTTATTTTTTAGTAGGCATGCATCATAAACCAATCAAAACACACCCATAAGCGTGCATAATCGGGCGTTTATCGCACGGCGTGCGTATAAAGGTTGCTTGGTAACAGCCAATCCCAAGCGTTTAATAGTCCAGTGAAATGTCAGGAAATGTCAAATGACATATAGGTACATGTCACTCGATAATATGTATTGGAATTATTGATTTGAATTATTATTTGGACTTTGCAGGTATTCAACTTAATTCAGCTTCAGCAGCTAGTTTTTGAATTTCTGTCGACATTATTAATACAACAATGAGGTTTAATAATTAGGTGAAATGTCAAATGACATAATATAGAGACACATATCACTCGATAAAATGTATTGAAATTATTGATCTGATTTCTTCTAGTTAAAATTATTGTTGCATTTATACTTAAAAATATCGTATGACACAGTGCATAATTAGCTTTTAAAGTACTCGTAACGTTAAAGCCACTCCGCTACGCGTCGTGGCTTTAAAATCGTTACTCGTGCTTTAAAAGCCTGATTATGCACTAGTGTCATAATATACTAATTTATTACACATATGCAGAATGAAAATGTATTCATTTGTCAAAATATCATTCTGTATTTATCGTTGAAGTAATTAAAACTACTCAGTTGAAAGCAATAGCATTGTTATGTTATTGGAAAGGAATAGTAGAATTAAGCCATCAATCAAAATAAAGTTTATATTGAGTGCCAGATGTAGTTTTATCGTTTCAAGTAAAGTTTGACTGATTCCTTTAAATAAGTAGAAATCTATGTGTTTTGGTGCAGCCTAGCTATGGCACATGGTAGCTTTCTTAATTATATCGTATTTTTTTTGTTGTAACTTGTTTGGCCAATTGTTTGGGAACCTTGGAAGTCGGTGCATGTATTGTACATATAGACAGTAAGTTTAACCGATCATCGTTAGAAGAAGACGAAACCTTTTCCTTAAAAAACGTTGGTCTTTCAAAGTTAAGCTGTTTGGAAGAAGCAGATACTATAGGATATGTGGCCAAAGTAATGTTTTGTTGTCGTAAACATTTATTGATGCCAGATTTTGTTGCTTTCAACTTCCTCTAAAGACTAATCCAATTGAGCAAAAAACAACTGACGAGTGGAAGTTTCTAATTGCGCAAAGAAAAACTAACAAATTGCGGAGGAAAATTGAAATCGACAAATTGTGTTTTATTTTTATAATAAACTCCAATAGCTGTGATAGTTTCAAAAAGGGTATTTCTTCGTTGTCAATGACATCTTTACCAAAATTACTTGCACGAATTGCTGCAATAGCCATGCAGTTGGATATCAGGTGTTCGGATTTTCGTCGTCCGCGCCGCAAAACGCGGGTATTTTGTTTTAAACCTATCCTTATCATGTCCTCTCCAAAGTGGTGGCGCCCTGTAAGAAAACCCACGTAGTCTGTTCCTAGTTCGTTCTAGAAAAGTCTATGTTTTTTGCTTATTGATGTTTCCAAGGAATATCTTGGAACGTCTCAGATCAGGAAGATTTTTCCTGAGGGTTGCTCTTAGTTTCTGCTCCCTCTCCTTGAGTTCTCTTTCATAGGTTCTCATCCCTATTCCGAAAAACGGTTCTCCTTCCTGTCTTTAAGTCTTTTGCTAATAAAATAACTTTTCGATTCCAGTGATTCCTATGTGTCCCGATACCCAGCATAGTGCAACTCTGTTTTCTCTGCCTTGATTGTTTAATTTCTCTAAGCATTCCCGCACAGATCACCTGGGCAAAGACAGGCAAAGGAGTTCCTAAAAGAACAGAAGCCTGAATTCACCAGAGACCTACTAGATAAAGACAGAAAAACTGTCAAAATGTTAGTAGGTCTGTTGACAGGTCACTGTAGACTAAATAGGCATATGTACAACATAGGCTTAGCGGAAGATGCCATGTGCAGATTCTGCAAGGAGGAGGAAGAAACCCAAGTCCATATACTGTGCTACTGCGAAGGACTGGCAAGGACAAGGTTTCGTATTTTGGGCACAGACTATCCCACAGCGCAGAGCTACATACAGGAGCCGCTCTCAAGGACGTTAAGCCTCATAAAGAGGGCGCCTTCTAGGTTTACTGGGGATCACAATAGACCGGGAAGGTCGCGGTGAAAGAGGCCCGTATGGCCACCCCTAATCTAATCTAATCTAATCTAATCAAAGCATTCCCGGACTAATTTCGATCTGATGGTCTTAAAACTCCATTATGACTGCTTGACTGTAGGACAAAATTGCAATGCTTTGCCTCCGATAGTTCCAGAACCAGTTCAAGATTCAGTTGAGTACATCTTCCAATAGCATTAATGTCTGCTCGGAAGACGCTGGGGTAAGTTCCCATTGGGAGTGTTTGATTCCTGGCACGAACACCTGAATCCTTATCCCCTTGTTGCCTAGCTTTGTGAGGAAGCTCTTTTCGAAGATATATTCCCAAATCATGAGATGATCCAGGGATCTCATGTATTTTACTAATCGAAATACCGATGGTGAGGACAATATGCGTTATTATCGTCATGTACTTTCATGGTCATGATGTGTTGTGACATTTCTTTACTGTATGTAGGTATGTATCTACAAACATAAAATACTTTCTGTAATAAGTATTTCAGCTAGTATTAAGTTCTTGATAATTGAGAAGTAAGCCGATATCGTTTCTTGGGCGTCCTATGTTACAGCTAACAACAGATTACATAGATCTACTCATTAATTATTAATGATAGTTATGTTTTCTTATGTAGCGCATATGAAATAAATCTAAATGAGGATGTTATTGAATGTTTTTGCGCAATTTATCCTTATTAGGACATATCATAAAATAAAGAATTTCTCGAAAAGCTTAGAGGTGTGAGTCATTGAAGATGTTCTAGTAGTGGTGACTTCTGGATTCCGATTTTCTTGAATGGTTTATTAATCCTTAACATATTCTTATTATTAGCCGTTACAAGTCTTATAGATAAAACCAATAATTCAAAATCACCGAATTCATCCGGTTATAAGGCATATTTTATCCCTTGAAGCAAACTGTCATTCTTTCCCACTTAACGGTGTTTTATATTTAATACACTTACAGTCACAGTTGTAGGGCTACGCCCACAAATAGGTCACATCTTTGAGATTTTCTTGTCCATTGAGGCATTATCATTCATGCCGATTACGTTTTGAAATCACATGTGGAAGCTTGACTTTTCAATCGAGACTTCCCAGTTGCATACTGCTTCGCTACTTTTTCTTCCTGCTGAGCAAAACGCCAGTCTTTCTGCGAAATACGATTTCACGGGACAAAAATGTTCTTTTAGTATTTTAACTAACGCACTAAATGTTCTGCTTTCTCGAAGAAAGCACAAATTATGCACCAGAATGTAACATTCCTCACTTAGCGAATTTAGCAAGATTTAACACAAAAAACTGATTTAATCTTTCGTTAAATACGGTAAAAACTGAGTTTTTGTGATAAAACGTGTGTAAATTTCCAAGTAGATTTGTGTCCGCCATTTGTACTCGTCGCCAATTGTTTTATCTTTTGTTGAAGCTATTAAATTATATTGAGGAGGTGAAGCGAGTCTTGTGTTTGCCTCGTGTCCGTTCGGGTCGTTAGGATTCAGTAAGTGGCTAATGGTGAAAACCGAGGCCAATAATAATAATAATAATAAAAATAAAAATAAAAAAAATAATAATATATTGAGGAGGATAATAAGTCACAGTCAAGAGGCAACTGCTTTATTCACATTTTACACATGTAGTACTCTAGCGATAAACATGGACACAAGAAATACCATACAATAAAAAACAAACGCGCAAACAACGCTAAACAAATACAGCGTATGCCACAAGTTTAAAATATTATCTTGTAGGTATATTTATTATATATCAGAACACATCAAAATCATTTATACTTTCGACAGAGGTTGTTTTGTATCGTACACTATTATTTTAGACTTTGTGGATCATTAAATCCTGTTTGAAACATTGGGGTAAATAATAAATATATCAATGACCAATATGCTACAAACTAAAACATGGACTGTCTCAAGATTCTACATATGTACTGTATAGAGACAATTTCAGTACTATTTTATTTTTTTATAATACTTGTACAAGGGGTTAATTAGAAACTAAATCTTTAGACCGGCTGGAAGACTTAGGGGAGACCTAGCTGTTATTAGGTGCAATGTGACAAGGACGGTTATGTTGTAGCAAGAGACCGAGTATCAGACAGGTTAAACCAAGTTGGAGAGCATTGAAATTCTTTCATTAATTAATTTAAAAGAGAAATATAAAGCTAATTATCTATGTAAAATTTAGACAATAATTTAGGCCAATAGAAATTAAGTAACCAAAAACTCACCAGAAAATGTCATTAAGAAAAATTTGTAAAGACCAAATGTGAATTAATGTAAAATGTTATGTTAAATAGAAATATCTGAAATCAAATAATGTTAATAGGTAAAAAGATTATATTAGTGAAAACTAACCACAAAAATTATTAAATTAAGGGAAATTAATTCTTTTTCATGTCTTCAAGTTGTCAATATCAAAATTGTTTTCCATTTTCACCAATAGAAATTATCGATTAGATATCAATTTTTGAGAAAAATTTGTATAACTAGAGATAGTATGGATAGTATGTTTTGGATCGTCAACGAGTTAACTGGTTGTGTATTGCCTTCTTCGAAAAACGACGCCAACAGCTTCGTATCTAAAATTATTTTATTGAATCGATGATTAATTCTTAATTTATTTTTTCAAGCACCAGAACTGACCAAATCTTCACCCATCTATCCTGATTTACCATTTCCAAGGCCGTAATTCAAGATATAGTTCGATTCTAGGAATAAGAAGTTAGAATTTCAGGTCCATTTTATTGTTGCATTTTGATCAAATCCGTTTGTTTATTTCACTAATTTAAGTATTATAAAAATCGATTGACAACTCAAAAGTTCATAGAAAATAGTACTATTTTAATTATTTCAATTTAGCTAAAACCGACGCCAAGCACAATTAATTTTACTTTGACCTTGAATTTATATTTTAATTCAACCAATCGTAAGGCTGATAAAGTCGTTTTCTATTTTTAAGATTAAAGTTTATACATGTAACAATAGAGATCGCAAATAATAAGTTTGTTAAATAAATAAATAATTATTTAGTAGTTAAGTACATTTTGTTTTTATGTTTAATTGAACAGATTGGTTATTTATTGGTTATTTATCGAAATCTATTATTTGTTTGATATATTATTTACATGTGTCATTATAATAAAAAATTGTGTATTATTGAGAGAAGTGAATTTATATTGGTTAACTTAATTAATGTTATTCATTATTTAGAAAATCTCGTGAACACCCCTGAGATTAAGAGAGCTCACCGGACCAAAATTTTAAACCTGAGAATTTTTTTTTTCAATCAGTACTTTATAAAAAATATTAGTAGAATAACCAATGTGGCCTCAAGTTATTGTTGAAGCCCTCAATGTGTGGGTCTACGATAGTACATATATGTATTAGTACCTCTGCTACATGTTTTATATGGGAACGATTGAGATTATTATCTAATTAGCCACATAACACACTACATACACATGTGCATGTATGATTGGATAATGAGAAATGGGTGTGTATGACATTTCAATTGAGAATACGTGATTTGACTAACAATGTAGTGCATAATATCGGCATACTAAATGAGATTAACATTTCTGGCATCAATTTGATAGTTGTTTGATTTTTAGGACAGATGTCAATGTTTTATTGATCTACTACGTGGAGCATACAGTTTCTTCATGCCATTGTAATGTAGATGTATTATTTAAGGCAGTACTGTGCCAAATTTTGATTATTTGTCATGGTATCACAATGTGTATTTGGACTTCAGAAATATCTTTATCTCATCTTCACTTTAAACTTTAAACAGTTTTGAAATTAAAATTAAAGTAGTTTCAAAAAAAAGTGTCCTTTACTTGTGTTTACATTTCTTGTCACATTAGAATTTAATCTGGAGCATAACTTTAATAATTTCTGGTTAATGATGTTTTTGGTTAAACGAAATTACTTGAATCTAATCATTGGTCGGAATAATCTCAGCGTAAGGTTAATATCGGAATAAATCCAAAAACAAAAGACCTGTCATAATCAATTATTGGATTTCTGTTTCAACAATTTACAATTTAGACGAACATATGCCCTAGATGTGAAAACCACTGCTGGAGAAAGTGGAATCTAGGCATGGTAGCATAATACCACAGGAATCTGATTCTGGAAATATGGAGGTGGTCTTAATACTTTAAGAGGAAGATTACTTAGTTCCTCATAAATCCACCGAACCTTACCAAGATATAGCATCAGAAAAACAGATTCATCCACGTTAGAAACAGCAGATAAGCAATTGCAGTTAAAGATTAAAGTCCCTTTTTGGAAGAAAAAATTGGACCATGAAAGCAAAAGAATGAGGATAGATTCTTATTTACCAGTTCCTGTAGATTCGCATGCTTCAAAGGTTGGGATTGTGATAGCTAGTAGAATGATGATAACAATTTTTGGCAATTCCACTATACCTAGATATGCACCCATAGAATGTATTGTTTTCATGTTTTTGCTTGTCTCTGTTTGTTTTTTAATCCTATCTGAGTAGATTTGCGCTGATATGAGCGTGTAACTTCCCTTTTCGACAAACAAAATATTTGTACATCATCTTCTCTTCCAATTACAATCGAACCAAACCCTCAATTGTCTTGGTAGCTTTAGAGTTTCAGCTTTCAGATTATTTACTTTTTTCCAATTAATATCAGCAATTTCGGCCTCTTGAGGGACAATTACCATATCACCCCCTCCGTAGGTTGGTGAATATATGTAGATCGTTTCGGTGTTCTCAACCATGTTAAACGATAACAGACACACATAGATATATATTTCGGTCTGGATAATGGCGGTAGTCGTGTAATGTTGTTTCTGCTAATCGTCGCTTCTATTGCTCCTACGTAGTTGGCGTATTCCGCAATCTGCTCTAATTGAATGTACCTAATGCAGCAAAATTCCATTGCCTCATCCAGTGTCTTTCTATCCCTATCTCTATCTCTGCACACTCGCACTTTGAAATCCCCCCTTTGCTTTATTTAACAACAATATTTACCAAGCGTTTTAGTGCACGAGCCCCTCTATTACGAACGATGCAGGAGTTCGATGGCTTATTGTCACTCTCTGATGATTTAGGCTTGCGTGTGTAGAGAAATGCAAATTCAGAGAGAAACCCTGAATGAATCCTGATGTTAGGTAACGTGTTTAAATGCAAAACAATACTGTCAAGGTATGTGATATAACTATTTTGCGGTTTAACTGAAATGAACCCGTTCGAAATGATTATTATTATGTTAGCGAGGGTGGTTGATTATTGGAGAGGTTGAAAATAGTTTAGTTTAGCGCACAATAAGGTTTTTT